>JAUMHH010000020.1:0-47509 GCA_032359455.1 Chlamys rubida
TTGTTCATGTGTGACTGCCTGTCCCCATACATGACCACCTTGATATGCAGCTCGTTTGGTGTGCTCAAGCAGTGCAGTTCTGGTGGGCGGAATTGTGTCATACTGTCTTTGTTTGCGTGCAAACAATTCAAGCCTGAAATGATCTGTCTGTCAGGTTAATAAAATGTTTTTTACAGTAATTACATTATCATTTGCTTAAATGCATATTGTATTTATCTCGTCAGGAAGGACATTGGCCTCTGTTGTGTAGCATATGCCGTGTTTGTGACGCCCATCTGCAGTGCTTATGTATCGGTCGTTTGTATTTCATAACCATATGTAATATGACAATACCTAATACATGATGAATCGTTAAGTACAATGTACAACTTAAAACAGATTTTACATTTAGCTTAGATCTTGAAGAAAGAGAAAACATGTTTACAATTTGGATCATTTGACCAGCAAGTTAAGTATTAATAATTGAAAAAATCAAATATTAATTATGTTTACCCTTCATCTCCAACAAATGACATCAGAATCTTAAGTCTTTGCAGACGTTTACTACTAAAGTAAATCGACAATGAGTTATTTGTAGATAGGAGTACTCTAGACTCTTATATTCAACCTATTTGTACCCTTTGCCATTTATTTTCATAGGTTTGTTTAAGAAACAAATATAACATCAAAACAATAACATGATTAAATATTTAACAAAACAAACAAGGTGTAACGGAAATCGTATGTACTGACAGAGACACCATCAAACGATCGGCGAAGATGCAGTGCAAGAACCGTTACGTCATCACATAAACATGCATAGGAAATTACGTGCACGGGAAACGGAACGAAAATTGATACTATCTCTTTGATTCTATCTGAAGATGAAGGTTTTAAACCATCGTCCCTTCGGCTACACAGGAGCGAAAAAAAACCAGCATGTGTTGATTGTGATTGCATTGATGTCCCATTTTTAATTCGAACATTTCATTTGACGTTTTTGATAAATTCCTGTCATTTGTTTTAGATATTCCATGCGTTAGTTACCTTTATTTACAATCTTTAACCATTTTTACTAGCTGATAATGCCGGCTTACTCTCAATTGTCCTTGTACAAGAAGGTTTCGGTTGATATCGAAAAGTACAAGTACTACGTATATAAAATCGAGTTTGTGCTGTTTTAACTGATTTATCACACATGTGAATGGATTGCAGTCTTTATAAACTGTGTATTTATCTTTGGATAATCTTTCCTGCATTGTACTTAATTATACACTGTAGTACTTATCTTAGAGCATATCACAGTCGAAATTACAATCGATTCTGGTGTTGATCTTTCTGTTCTTTTGAAAATTAAAGTAAACTAGTCTTAATAGAAATGTATATGAGTTCCCTTATTTTTATATCAGTACGGTGTAGTTCTACTCTAATACCCAAATTCTAATATTCCGTGCAGAAGATATTTTTGCATCATTACAGGCAGATTTGAAATTAAAGATTTCCCTATTGTCCTCTGAATTTACCGAAAACTTTGACTAATTCGCAGTTCCAGAAGATCAGTTACCAATTGTGCTTATGTTTCACTTTTCTGCTACTCCTATTAACAAGCGTTGTTTTATTTTTTCTTTGGATCAATTACAACTATCAGATGTTCACCATTATCTCAATTTAGTGGAAGAGTTTCAATTTGATGTCTAGTCCCGATAGCGAAAGAAGCGGATGAGTAATAAAGGCCCTATAATCCTCCAGTAACTGTCTTTTACGACCTTTTACGATTGAAATTATTACAACCTTTTCAGCATAAAAAGGACATAATCCCTTTTTGAACAATTTTTAAAGCAGAATATTTCAATAAAAAACATTATTTTATTCTCTTTACTGCAATGGTGTTACAGAAAATGCAAAAAATATCCATGAACACATGTTTTAAGTATTTCAATGAGGAATACAGATCATTTAAGAGGTTTTAACTATCCACTCAAAGTCACACAGAACATATGCACACGTCTGCAGGTCGTCCTACTTTATCAGATGCTACATAAAATATAAAATTGTTGTGCTTGCACGGTGGCGGTTCTTATCATTGGGAGTTTTAAATTGGTTATATTGGGTTTTTTTTATAAAAGAAAATTCGGGCTGCGAGGGGGTGTGCTTCCTGAAGGACTCCAGCAATCCTCCCAATAATGATGGGGAAAAATAAAGCCCCTTGATCCACCGCACTAGTGATCTAATGTTGATATTAATGGGTAATGGGCACCTAAATTTTGTAAAGATATCTATAACTTTGTAACATCAAATGAAAATTAAAAGTAGAAAAAAGAATGTCAGATTATTTTTTTCCAAAGTATGCTTCCTCGCTATACATGTCTAACAGCAGGAATTTTAAGCAAACTAACATAAATAACATCCTTCCACTGTTCTAGTTTACAGACCGGACGTTAGGAGATCGAGCGGAAGTAAAGGGGGGTCATTATCATTTTCGCGAATCAGAAAAAAACCAAATCCCGCTGAGGTTTTGTTCGATACATGTATATGAATGAGTACTTTCAATGATATGACGTCGTTAGGACAGGATGCCCAACCTTCACTAGCTATCAAATGGGGGTATAGATCCCACTTAGAGTAATCGTTCAGTTTATTTACATACGTAGGTCAAATTTAATGAAATATTGTAAACATCGCAGGTACGTGAAGATAAAGTATTTCCTTAAGTAAACCTTATGATTTGATTTAATCTTTTACTGATAAAATACAAATAGTGGGATTGTTTAGGATGACGTTTTTCCTGTTTATTGTTGCAGTTTCTGAAAATATCGTTTTCTAAAGCGAGTATACGAGACAATGCTCCTCTATCGACAGACCATTAACCTAGTTATCGGATGGGCTAGTCTTTGTACGTACTGTGTGTATCACATTTTTTCAATTTGAAAATCGCATCAACAATAAAAATGTATAACAATGATGATCAATTAAAAAAAATCCCACAGTAATTAGATACTATATTTTGAAATAGGAAAACTTTAAATTAGATATAAATAGAATCTGCGTACCATCGAATTATTCTAGTTTTCTGGTAGACTGAAAAAAGAGTAAGACAATTATGCAAGCTGTATCAATCATAGATATCCGCTTAGCATGTCCAGTGATTACCTGAGGCGCCTCTTCGAAATTGCAAGGGTGTAAAGAAGATGCACAATGCACGTTTATGGAGAGCGGGGACACGAAAAACTTCCAAGATGATGTACGCTTACCATCTACTATCTAGTCCCATTGTTTACACACGGTTTATGTATCCTAAGCTTGCCCAAGTCTATTGTTTATAAAGGATTGTGTAGGCTTAGACTGCCATCATTATTTTCTTGTAATAAAGGCTATAATGTTTTATCCCATTCCTCATTGCTTATACAATGTATAAAGGATGTATACGCACGTTTTGTTTGTTTATTTGGTGTCTAACCTCCTCGCAACAGACAGGGACATATGGGGACTGGTGCCTAGGCAGACAACAGACAGGGACATATGGGGACTGGTGCCTAGGCAGACAACAGACATGGTCATATGGGGACTGGTGCCTAGGCAGACAACAGACATGGTCATATGGGGACTGGTGCCTAGGCAGACACCGCCGGAAAACTAAAAACATTCCAAGTATTGCAATGCGGGCAACACACACTTGTAGTCTCTGTCATGTCTTAGCACAAGATATGGGGAAATTCCCCTGATTATGCAGGGGGCTTCTCATTAGTCACCTGTAACGATACACATGCAGTGGGATACGGTTTGTCTGTTGTTTGTTTCTTGAAGTAACTATTCCCGATTATGCAGTGGGTCCCCACATTAGTCGCCTTTTACGATCATGCAGTAGGATACATTCTTTCCTCGAACCTGCATGGGTTGTCTACGTAGGTTTGACTTGCTTGGCCCGTTCATCAAATACATGTGTGTAAATACGAATATTTACCATATTGGCTTTGTATATCTCCAAGTTATTATGTTTACTGGCAATTTACAGATTTGGCAAATTGTCGATTTCATTTGTTTTCTCTTTCTTTTCATAGTTTTTTTTGTATTTTGGATCGGTTTATAATCCAATTTTAATGCTTACATATGACGTATATAGGCTTGATTTATTATTCTATCGTAATGTTTGTGTATGCTTTATAAAGACGAACCAGTCCATGCTATCCGATTGTTATATCGGAACTATATAGTCTTAACCTGTCAATTATATATATACTGGCGTGCTGTATTATCCAATCCTATTGTCCATAAAGTGATTGTAAAGGTCATGCTATATACAAAATGTATATAGACATAGTTTGTCATTCAATAATATTAGTTATATAATGTTGGTGACATGGAAAAAACAAGTATTTGCGACAGTTTCTGTTTTAATTATATTTTTAGACTCAGTCCAATGCAATTTTTAGATGCGCACCATCTCCCTCAGAGACACAGAGTTTTGTCTGGTAAGAGTACGCAGACCATTGACCCTTGGTCAAATACTTAGACCCATGTCCTCTCCTGTGTACGTACATGTACTCTGGTCTAGTATCTGCTAGGGTGCGTATGACTTTATTTAACAATCGCCTGCTATAAATAAATCAGATCGGAAGGAAGTGGAAATGACGCAAGGTCTGATAAGATCGATCTGTTTTGGTATATTAAGTATTACTACAGTTTACTTAGCGATAAGATAAACCCCGGCCCAAAACCGGTCTACCATTGACGGAACTGTGTAGGTGGGGAGATGTTGTTTAAGTAAGCTCTTGTTGATATCACTCCAACCAACTAACCTTTACGAGTACATCTCCATCAAGTACTTATAGCTACAGTATAAAAAAGTAAAAAGATTAAATGTGAAGTGGGTAAGTAAAGAAAAAATCAGATATAACGACCGACTTAAAAATTACCAGATTTCACCCTTCAAAGGGCTGCTCATGTATATTTCAAAAAGACAACATCATGACGTCACAAAAGCATCAGGCCAATTAATATAAGTCACCAACATTGCACTTGGTCTAGGTACCTCAATGCATATTTTTCAAAAACAACTAAAGTCTTATAACTTGACAAAGGGAACAGTCGGTATTGAAACTTTGCGACACGTTTAATACGTACATTGTTTGTGTAATACGTAAAACTTTGATACCAACTAAAGTCTCAACGAGTTTTTTTATCTTTTGTTTACGTGGTTAGTGTCAAAAAACTGATAACATATCTCGGTCAACAACTCCTACATACAAACGCAGTTTGGCGGAGATATTGTTGCGTGTGTGTATTTGCTGCCAATGCCGCGATGCACTTTACACTATACATTTGGAGTAAGGCGTCTTTTATCATTTATGAAAATGCTTTCCGCTATTAGCTCAGATAGGTATATGAAAGAGTCTTATATGATATTCTGTCTGTATATTAATAGCAAATGATTGACATTTTCCTCTGTGTGGTAGTCATTGAATGCTATTGCCTTAAGAATAAAAAGACATTAATCTGCTGCTGATTTCCTGGATTGTAAAATTTGTTATTCTTGATTTTGAAGTAAAAAGGATGTGCTGTATAGATCTGTAGTGATATCTTGTTTTGAATAACGCTCGAATAAGTGGGCGTACAAAGTATTGCTGTCGATTCAACTTCCGTTGTCGATTCAATGTCAAGTTAGAATGATATTATTACCTATACTGCAATATATATCCCTTGAGTATTCTTTTCTCAATCATTGAGATTTGATCGTGATCGTCTATCAGCATCTCACATCAATTCTATGATTGCCGACTCAACATGAAAATTGAATATGAAAATATTAATCTATCTCTGACAACTAACAAAACCCAATGCAATAGGGATTTACTTCGAACGTTATTTAGTTCCCCAAACATGTTTGCTTTTTGCTGATTTTAATTCTACTCTTTATTTCTTCCTTTAAATTTCTTTTCAGCCAAATATACTCTGGAGGTTTCCTCAGAGACTACTTGCCAGATGTGCAAAACGTATTCTTTCCCAATTGGACATGACACATGGGATCAGATTGGTCGATATTGGTAAATTTCCTCAAATTTGATATGTTGGTGTATAACGGTACTGCAAATACACACACGAATACGATTTTTTGTCCCTGCTTAAATAAGAGGGACGCTTTACACTAGCTTCTGACTGGCCGAACTCTATAGTTTTCCATCGTGCTAAATTTTGATTTGTTGTTGTATTATGGCATTCCTGATGCATAATTTGCAACTATTGGGCATTATTAGGGTCGTATATAACAGTTAGAACTTGCATTGTTGTTGTTATGCACACATTTTATAAGTGGTTGATGGACAAACTTTTTCTCAAAGGCTCCTTTCCTGATATGGGTTTGTTATTTCCTGTGACAATTTTTCGAGTGTTAAAAATGATGTTAAAATGTTTAAATCAATGTAATATTTTGTTCAAACACTAATTAAAAAGTTAGATAAACATGTATTATAAGAATGAACTAAACGAATGCATTGAGGAAAACTGAAAAAATAAGAAGTTGGATTTGCTTTAACGTATGCAAAAGAGCGTATGCTTTTTGATATCTGATATAATGTTAGTGAATGTCAGCTTTGTTCAGTAAAATCAGACTTCCCTACAATAGTATTGAAAACGTGACTTGTGTCAGAACTTCCTATTATGACGTGATAAACTTAGCTGTATCTACAGTCCTAATGATAAGAACAGGGGAAGATGAAAGGGAGAGTACTCTTCGTTTTACTGAACTAATAAATAAGAAACTTTTTTATAATTAATTTTACGATTCTTATAATTATCATCACATTGGAAAGGAACTTGATAATCTTTATCAAGAGATCGTCTTTGAATTGATTGCTGTATATCATATACGGAGTAATGACCTGTGTCATTGATTAAACAATACACCGAACATGGATATCACCTCGTTAGATACGATCGCTAAGTTTGAACGTACCAATGAATCACAAAGCAAGCTGTCATTATCTCCACAAAAACAATTAATTCAGAGACAATGATGATATTTCGAAATAAAGCTTGATGCCAAGAAAACGAACAGAGCATGCTAAAGCTAACCTGTGTACATATTTGACTTTAACATCCATCTCGAACGCACCCCGAGGCAAATGCATTCATCATGTGGATTCCGTTTTTATTAGTTTCGTATTAATTAGTTTCGTACCTGACTAGAGCGAAGGTAACTGAGGAAACACGCCGTACTTGAACAGAGCGACGGTCGGGGTTGGTCGATTATTGTTTGCATAGATATAAACTGGATTATCACGCGAGATTAGAGCAAACATCCTGTATTTGTGAGATTATTTCGGATCAATTTACTTCAAAGATAGAATTATACATCTTCTGTCGCCAACAATGGCAATGTTAATTTATAACACGGGCCTTCGTACGTGCCCCCGGGAGAGGTAGCCGGTGGTATGGCAAAGAAGATAAACAGAAGTTTCAGCAGTAGCTGAAAGGAACAAAACCAGAATACACAAAACATATGTAGCATTTATCGACCACAAACACTTCCCATTGTCGCTAAAATCAATGTACATGTATATGACTCTTTACTACAATGATTATTTTTGTCACAAAAATATTGAGTATGTGAAGCTGGACAGCATATGATATGTAACTCTAATAATGAACATGAGTGCGCAATTTTATATATAATATCCATAACTATATCTGCATCAAGGTAGCGATTTCTACAAAACCTACTGACAAGTATTACAACAGGTAAATAACTTATCGAATTTGTACTATTCTGGTGTCATTGTAGAGTGTCCTGTGTAAAGTCCGGTTGTATGTACATGTAGTGTACCGGCCATGCTCTAAGTTTGAGATCCCTGTCCCACTGCAATGTGATTTTCACTCAGAACACTGTTATTGATTATATTATGTTTATTACATCTTTATTATTTTTCATAAAAGGTATGGTTTACTTTTCAGACAATATTTTCAAATCAATAGTCTTGGCGGAAATGACCAGTTGCCTATGTGCAGTTGTTGGCAGTGGTACCGGGATCATTAAGGCGACGAGTTCACTTTGTTAAGACAAACATTACATAAGGATAAAACCAGCATAGAGCAATGTTAAACTAGTAGTGTACTACGTCAAGACTTAACGTCTTCGACGGTAGGACTAACAGTGCGCTACGCTAATTATGATACGTTAAGACTCTCCGTGCCCTATGTAATAGCGAAAATGATACCTTGAAAATTCATCAGAAAGTAGGCCTACTGAGAATCGATGTCACTTTTAATGGGGCTTTTAGCTACGTTTCTTGGTGGTTCTGACCACCTTTGTAGATATTAATTTTGATGTTCCTTCCTTTAATGTGACCACCGAAAATGTATTGATATCCGTCACTTATCTCTGATAGCGAAGATGAAGAAGTGGCCGTTTTTGTGAAATACTATGGATTACTAGACGGTTTTGAGATGTTGTAAGGTGAGCGAATGAACTGTCCGGAGCTAAGGATGTGTAGATATGGCTATAGTAGTTAATTGATGAAACGTTCTTGTGTCCCGGAATATGCATAATTTGGATGGGCGAACATTACTGTCACTGAGTTGTTGAATGAAATATATATACAGATATTTTTTTTCTCGATTCCCCATGACTAGATCAAGAATGATCTTCTACATTATAAAATGTTGCAAACCTCTTTGAACAATGCTCTTTACAATACCTGTTCCTTTGTTGTCCATTATAACCGTGACGTCAATGTTTATCTGGTCAGCCACTTTTTACATGTATTACGGAATAGCAAATAACAAGAGTACCTGTAGTAGCGTAGGAACTTGTTGCCACGGTTTTAAGCAATCGTATTACTTCCCGGTACCTTAAGGTTTTATTACACTTGTGTATTACAACATGTATGACACAACCGTACATTATAGTAAAATGAATCAGTTATGTGATAAAGAAAAAAGTATTCAATCTCTGCATAATGTGTGCTAAATTTTAATTTTGTCACTGCGCCTATAAAGTGAACAGAATACAATCGATTTCTGCCTCGAAGTACCAAGTTTACACCAACCATTCTCTCCACTATAATACACCGATGTGGATACTAACTTCTTCCCCCATTCCATGTCGATCTATTCCGCGATTTTATCTAAGACATAGTCCCACGTGACAAATTATCCGCCATTACGGACGTAATTGGAAGTTAGACATTCGTTACCCACATACCTGATGCCCAAAACTTCTTCACGTTAATTCCAAGTTTAATTGATGTTGATTTTATAGATTTCGATAGGAACCTTAATTTTTGAGAAGCTTGCTGTCCTGTCGGTATTGTCTATGGGAATTAAGTTAAGTACATAATTATATATATAAAGTGCTTTCATACTTGTGATAGCGACTAACAGATTCAGGTTACTCCCGCGTGTCGTAAATCTTCTGATAACTGTTATGTTTTGACTTGTTGCAACCCTCTTGGTGATTGTTTTCCAAGACAATATTTAGTGACAATGCATTTTCCGAATAACAGTTTTTGAGACATGGGGACTTCCAAACTGAAAGCAACGTTAACGAATGTTTTTGATTACGTTAACAAATAAAAGTTACCGTATCTATATAAACAAAACGTTTTAAAAACGGTAAGTTTAATGAATGATGGATCAAGATCTAGGCGTGTTATTCAAATGATAATAGGTCTTTATTTCAAATATATACATTAACGCTATTGTAGCGTCATCAAAATCTTACTGATGTATAAATTTGTTTTTTAATTTACTTTATTTATTTCTGAAGACCGTCGTTTAAGCATTCGTTATTTCCTTGCCAATCTATATGAGAAAAAAACATTACGAAACATAAAATTCAACGGGCAAGCCGTCATAAATAGCTGAATGTATTGAGAAATAATCGGATATTTTTATTAATAATTAAGTATTTTCCCTTTTTCATAGTTTTGATGAACAAACTCAAAGAATGGGAATTATAAAGACAGCAACGAATGGGTGTACGGTCAGATAATTTTCTTAATTTTTCACTTAATTGTCTCCAGTTTCACCAGTTCAATATATCACTTTCTTTCCATCAGACGTAATTCTTCTGTCACTCCTTAAAGCATGACAAAATATGATGTTGTCAAGGGAACAGTAAATTATGAAGTCACAATAGGGTTATGATGAAACAAGTCAATTGCAAATCAAACATTCCAGACTACTGTTTGTGGAGTTGTGCAATAATAAAATGGAAGAAAAATAACCATTCCCTTTCACGAGGGCGTAACAGAGAAATCTGCCACTTTCGGAGGGATACTAGTTGGTTGTCTTACCCTAAGCAGATCCTCGCGTTAAACAATATAATTCATCCCTCGGGTTGGAGATTTCTCTGTAATACCCTGAAAGTAGGGTAAGACAATATAAATCTAACTATTACTCTGAACATAGTGTAAAGCATCATTCATGGATTAAATGGCCAAATACTATTTATTAGAATACAAAGCACAGGTTAAAAATATAAAGCAGTAAGTACAGCATTGTTTAAGAAACACTTTTACTTCAGAATCTCTGTCCCACTGAATTCTGGATTTTCGTAGATCCTGTATACTATCCTTCATTCCGTTTAGGATATAGCTGTAGCACATTTGGTCCATGACACTTCCGTTGCCCATGCAGCTTAATCAGTTAGAGCAACAGTACATACACGTGGACGTCCAGGGTTCGAATCCTGGTCTAGCCAAGTTGATGTTTTTACACTCAGAACATTATTGTTAATTTTTTTCTTATTATTTATTTCATCTCTAGTTCTTACTCATAAAAGATCCATATCGTGTTGTTCTATTTTAAGAAATGGTTTATCAAAGCTATATGATCTTTTAGTTTTTTTGGCCGTGGTATGAGGATCCTTAACCTAACCTAACGTTGGTAAAACCAGAGCCAGTATAATATATATCGTGACCTTTGATGTTCTTCTACTAAAGGTTCTATTTTAGCCTTTAACGATCAGTTGTATTCTGAGTCAGTAGTCCAGACATGTTATTTCATTCAAGAATCAGTCATGACTTTAATGCATTTTTTTAACCACGTTACGGCCGTTTTCTCCCTCCTTTTCACAGCTACATTGTATGTCTCCCGTTTTAGCTGAGGGATATCAGCTTTTCTCCCACCCTTCACAGGTATGTCTCCTGTGTCAGCCGAGAGAAATCAGCTTGTCATCGTGCAGAATAGCATGCGGTAAATTGTGACGTCATTAAAATGAATGCCGATCATGACGTCCAAAAAACGTGAATGGCTAAATTCATACGCCAACTATGCTTTTGTTTACAATATAACTTATGTTGGTGGAGTTGTGACTGAAATAATCAGATTGGAGAAAATAATCCTCCCCTACCTTAAGATTTAAAGGGAGAAATCTCCAACCTTCGGGTGATAATTTGGTTGTCTAATCCTAAGGAGAGCCTCGGGTTGGACAAAAACAAAAATCACTTCTCTGATTGGAGATTACTCTGTCACATCCTCAAGGTAGTGGCACAAATTCTATGAGTCAATTCAACATTTACAAATCACTGTTATAGGCGTTGTGCTGTAGCATTATGATCAAGAACCTGTGTTGCAATACGGAATCTAAAACATCTGGAATAAAGAATGATATATTTTTAATAATACTTCCTCATGTAAACCTAGTTGATTATAAGCACTAGTTATCAGCATTGTGGCTCTGCTATATACGTGGCCCCAGTAAGTATGTTTGACGTCATGATGCCCATAATGGCTGATGTAAATAAATGGGATGGACCGCGTCGTCAGTCCAAGGCCACAAGGGAGGTTACTCTACGACAATGCATCATGCATAACCTTTACTAATTGATTTTAACAAACGACCACATCCACGCACCAAAATATCCCCTTTGACGTTTACGAAATTGTCGCATAATGTTTTACATTAGAGTTTATGGGAATAGTAATTATACGCTCAGCCTTGAAACGCTGCATGTCAATCTCAACAGAGCGGGGTCCAACACAGTTAGGAAATTGTTAGGTCAAATCTTCAAGATTCATGCACTATTTTTGTAATACCAATATGATAATATCAATATTTTATTACGAAGGATAAAGTTTAATTAGTTATGGCGATAACTGACGTTCATCACACTGAGGGCGAATAGGGGAGTCATTAGCCTGATATGTTGATATTTTTGTCTACAACCAGATTTTCGTTTGTTCATGTAGGTAGACCAGATTATATAGCTGTCGTTGTGTTTTTTCTCAATTTCAATACTTGTAACTGTCATGTTTTCTTTCTTGCTTTCATAGCCTTTTTCTCGACGTGGTATTATTTTTTCATCGGACTAGCTTTTACTTTACACTCTATAAGGTTTACCCCAGAAATATATTTGTGAGAACACCTTGTAAATATCAGAAAAAGACCAATGTATTTCCTACCACCAATGTTAATGAAGATGTATTATATTGGCGCTTGGACCAGTTTTTTTATATGATCTTAAGACTATAACGTTTCAAAATCCCATCCTCGACACTCAAGGGGTAAAGTTCACTTTCCCTCTGTACCCCTGGAATAAGTCTTAGCAAAATTGAAGGCACGAAGATAGCTGTTTGATTAGTCTCAGATACAAACAGCTGACCAAGCACTAGCTATAGGCGACACCCGACTTCAAAGCCTGTCAATGTTTACTGTTACGTGACTGCGATATTCTTGTGATGTACATCAAATGATCGAACTAGTCTTTCTGTCTCATCAACAAGGTGGCGCAGACTGAAACTTCAATTTTGCTATGACATATTCCAGGGGTGCAGAGAGCGAAAGAGAGCGTAGACCATGGAGTATCAAGGATGGCACAAAGCTAGATAATTCGACTGTGCTTTTTATACATTAAGTAATCTCCCCTTAGTTGTATTTTATATAAACTTTTTTTTTTATTTTAAAACAATTATGAAACAACTTATTTCAGCTTATATTAATCACTCTTGTTGGCCCGGATGTTAGCTCGCGGGGGGTCTTAGTGTGGGAGGAAACCTGAGTACCCGGAGAAAACCCAGGTGGTCGGGCAGATGACCCCAAACGTTTTCACGTCCGATCGGGGAATCGAACCCCGGCCGCCTTGGTAAAAGGCAAATGCGCTATCCACTGCACCACCCGAATACCCATATTTGTATTTTGGTTACATGTATAACTGTAATGGGATTAAATCAGGGCACTATTTGTTACCGGGTAGAGCAGTAGGTTTGAGCGACCGTATTTTAATCAGAGGCCCAGAGCTCGAACTCCGGTCTGGCTCAGGTGCGTTTGTATTCTAAAAATACGATTATTGATTTCTTTTATTTCATCTTTATGGTGTTTTCAATAAAATCCTGCAACGTATGAGTGTCTTGTCAGAAACGGTTTATTGCTATTTTCATATCGGTTTAAAAATCCAATGTATAGTTAGAATTTTAGCAGAAGTACAGAGACCTTTAACCGAAACGACACGTTTGATACTAAACTGTATATGTTTGAACCCGCCTTATCGAATCTAGGCTTTGTCGAAAATAGTATGTCTTTTAAGAGATGTACGTTACACAAACACAGTTGATCGCACCTTGATAATGCTGGTTAAATATACAGTATTCAAAATATGAATTACAAACACACTGCATCATGCAGCTGTTTCGTCCCTTAAGGAAACATCGGTGATGCTAGGTGCCAAAAGTAATAACAAATCATAAGTAGTCTTAACTACTGTTGAAACATAAGAGGTGCGTAAACATTATGAATGTTATGAATTTCATGGTGTTTTTTTTAAATAATGGCTGATTTTTTACTCAAAAGTAAGTAAATTGTGTATATTATGAACCGCGCCACTTTTCAAAAGAGTTTATTGTGGCCATCAAGGTTGGGACAAACCTTGGGGACTAAGGAATCCACCAGCGGAGTCTACCTGAATTGAAGGTAATTCTAATGATATCTGAAGCGTGATATCAAGCGTCATTTTAACAATAGCAGCACGTGAAAACTAGGTCTTTGTATCTTACAATTGGCGATTAAAAAAATGGTTGCACTTATCATCTCTGGTCAAGGCCATGCAATCACCAATCTAATTACCAAGGAAAGGTGTGTCAGGCTGAAGATAACAAATAGCGTCTAGATTACAATACCATCGATTTTATCTTAGCAATATGTCTAGACCATTCTAAACCGGCTGACTCCAAAGCATTCAGTTTCCAATTACCTTCTGCTTAACGATTCTCACAACGTACATGTACCTGGGTAGTAAATATACATTGTTTTCGAGACTGCATTGAATGACAACTAAATTATTTACCCAAGGTAAATGGTACATTGTATCACACGCTTAAATATATCATTTTAACTTCCACTATTGTCCTTTTCAATAGAATATTAAACTATAAAAATCAAATATTGAGATGCATTAAAAGGATTAAAGTTGTTTGTCTTAAACTTGAATATTTAAAAAGAAAATATAGCAAAAACAAATACAAAAAAACCTATATGGCTCGAACCTTGACATGCAAAGCCTTCACTAACCCAGGGATTATATGCACTGCTTCAAAATAAGTGTCCTATTTATTGTCGATTTTAGTTTCCTTTATTTTGAAATCATTTTTGGTAAATGTTTGCTAAGGAAATTGAGAAAGCATTTCATTGTACTGTACTTGAATAGGATTCTTATATAAAACTAGTTTTTATTGATTTATCGTGCATCTTAATGATCGACATTTCTGCAAATTTGCTTTTAGAATCATATCTGCTGTTATCACAGGTATCTCTTTCCTTAGCAAATGAACTGAAGTAATATGACAGCCCTTAATAGCCTATTACATATCTATAGCTGATTTTGTAATGTCCTAGATGCTTTTCAAGTGTTTGTTCTTGTTTGTTTTCGGTAACAGCTAGATACTTGTCAAGTCACGTGGAATGTTTATGTCTCTCTGTATCGATGAACTGTCATCTCCAGTGAGACATCGTATCGGTGTCACGATTCGCGCGTGCGCAGGTCGTCCAAATTCATCCACATGTTCTACTCAACGAGAACATACCAAGAAAACAAACTGTCAGATGTCAGACAACACCAATGGCCAAATGTTTATCTTTATATCTGTATTATTCCTTTATGGTGATGTCCAAGTTAATCCCTGTGTTAACAAATCGTTACAGTCTAACAAATACAAAATATATGGCTATGCTCTGAATGCTCACAAATCCGTGACACATTCTCCAATGTACCGTGTATGAAAATATTCTGTGCGGTTGACGTATGAATATTTGCACTTAATCGATCTTTACAATAAGAAATAAAAAAATATGTATCATATACTTAGTACTATACACTGCATATCAGCCCTGTATAATACGGTTAAATTCACGTGACCCATATCAGATCAGCGGTCGGGAAATGCATATCACATATCACGACTTTCGGAACTCTTCAAGTTCGGAACACCTCTAGAGTTATAAGCGCAGCAGACTACTACTGATTTGTTTACATTATGACTGAAACTGTCGATGGGCCGTGAAACAATACCGAAACAAAAACAAACAATCAGGAGGTGTTTAATCTTAAATCATGTATCACAGGGCGGAATATTTGCATCCGGAATAGTTTACATATCGTAGTTTTGATTTCGTACATCGCTTACCAATTTATATGATCGTGATGTGTAAACTTCATTTTGTGGCAATACACATGTCACATTTTAGATTTTGAACCGATTTAAATTTTATTTTTACTACAGGCGACTTGTGCCATAAAAAATGCCAGGAAATGACAGTATATGATTACTGACACCATGGAGAATCCATTTATATTGATTGGCACTACGATGTTTGTTCCCGATGTAAACTAGCCTGATTTTGTGGAATATGAAGAAGATTTAATACACATCCTTCAAACAGATCCCAGCTAAAGCTAAAGAGAGTTATTTCATATCTTTGCAATACATTAAATCTGCATTTGATCAGCGTTATCGCAAGGAAGAATATAAACAGCCTGTCTCTAGCACACACCCACACATGTACGCATACATTACACACATAAAGGCACGCCCTTAAATGGCCTTAGCTGTAAACAGTAAATAGAACATAAACAAAAACATTGCTAAGAAATAAACTGCCTGTATCACATAACTGACCCGTTATTTTCAATATGGTACATGTAATACAAACGTGTACCAACACCTGAGGTTGCTACGACTGGGCAAAATCGTCAGAACATATCCCTACGCCACTAAAGGTACTACTTTTATTCACAATACAATAGTATAGTCAATATTTGATTATATTTCAATTTATTTTTAATATTTGGTTTGTCATTGTTATCTTTATTGTTTTGGAAACTGTTCATTGCTTAAACAAATCTGGAACTACTTTTGCACTGCGCGAACGACAACAATATGGTCGGAGTAGTTTAGCTTAAACCCATAAAGAATCAGTTGATAACACATAATTGTGTTTAAAGTTTGAGTTGTTTTGTATTTTTGAATAATTTAATCTTGCTTGTAACACGCATTTTCAGTGGCTTAAAAATGTATGTTATCAGCCCTTAAAGTAAAAAAGTGACGTCGCCGTTTAACGTCGCTTTTGATTGGCTGATACAGCGGCGTAATAATTTCTAAGAGAAAAAAGTCCATCAATAAAAGTGGATTTCAATCACAAAAATAACCGGAGTGTACTCTCATCATAAACCGCGTCGTGGTTTATTAAGACTGCACTCCGTTTTTTTGTGTTATATCTCCATAACATGAACAATATATTCAAGTTAATCCTTAAATATCCACGAAAGTTTGTACCAGGAAATTATCCAAATGGCTTCAAATCACGAAGGAAACATTTCATCGTATACAGTACATGTAAAGAGATACCCTGACATTGGTAGAATACCACTGTATGCTTGTTGTTGCAGCTAGAGATTTGGACCGTAGAACAACTCATTGTATTTAATAGTTATATCAATAAGCACAACGATAATGACGTAGATGTACTGTTTAGTTTTCTATTTTTCTTTCAATTTGTTGCACATTGTGTGATCTTTCCCCCCGAGTAAACGTGACAGTGAGTAATAACCAAATGTAAAGGATAGTGATTATTCGATGGAAGGCCTTGTTCTGCTGGTCGAAGACCTTTTCGTGCACAAAAGTCTGTTGTAAGACCATTTTGATTAAAAACCTCTTTTAAATACTATTTTTGTAATGCCGTGGCCATGTAACGTGTATGAAGGTCACCTGAACTATTCCTGACTTTAACATACATGCCAGTTAAAATACATGCCACATTATCACTAGATTTTAAAACCATATTATTTACAGTGTTGAAAGAGATATGACTGGGAAAAAAAATTCAACATGTTTTTGTGTAAAATACTTGATGACAAGTTAAAAGAAATACTGAAAAAAATAATCAAGAAAAGCCAATAATCATATATTATACCAAAATAAAACGCTTTTCCAGTTGAATAAAATAATTTAGATTTTGAAATTTTGAAGCAAATATTGAAATAATTTCCTAAAACTTATCTTGAACTCGCATCGGACGGTAATTTTGAAAAAAGGTTATGTTTTATTAATATAAATATTTTTTGTTAATGTATTTTGGTTTTGGACGTCCTGCACTAGTCAAAGATTGAGGATGATTTTCAACAGCAGTGTTATTACAATTACTCGTACTGTCAATGAATGACTCACCAGGTAAAGTAAAGTTTTATAGAAATTACTACAGCATTCAATTAAAAAAAAATAAAAAAACATTATTTCATCAGCATCTCAAAAATGAGAAACTACATTATACAATAAGTAGTAAGAGGACTAATATAAGTGATATCGTTACCAAACTTTATCAAAACTGTACACCCTATCCTTTCTGGATAGGTGAGTTGATTTTGTAGTGTATGCCCTAATTCTGAAAGTTAATTTCGAAACCAAAAACTTTGTCATAGAAATTCTCCGACAATGTCCGACACGTGCGCGCCTGTAATACGTACTGGGAGCCACGGAGTCGGTGTGATTTACGGTGTACGACGCGCTGGTCTTGCCCCGGTGTTTATGGTGGTGTTTTCCTGGCCGGTGCGGACGACTGGGCAGGCGCAGACCAATGAACGTACTGTCCATATGATGACTGTCATCTGAAATGAAACACGTAGTATTTTAGTTAGATAGCAACTACATGTAATTCTTCCATGTATACACCAACTCGTTTAGTGTTATTCTATTTTTTAAAAAAAAGCAAAACGATTAAGCTGTAAGAGAAACAACAGGAACCTAGTCATGTAATTAAAACAAGCCTTTGGATAGATTCGCTGCTTCAAAGTGTACATTCCAGATGTGTAAATACATAAATCTCGCAGATATCTACTTTAATGGATTTACACAATATTTCTGTTGGTCACAGGACCACCAACTGCATTATTACTAATCAGCTGTTCCTGCCTAGTTCCACGTGTATTATTTAATGCATTTTGTTTTTGAAGTCCTCAAGCCAAAACTTCAATGTATTTTAGCGCTTTATTTACAAAACTTCCTTCAATCTCCCATATTATCTTGTTGAGTCCTTTAAAAGAACTTTTCCCTCTTTTTCGATCTCTGACCTACCTATACCTCTCCCTTGCTTAGCTTCCACACCTCTCACTAGCCCACCTCTGCAGGTGGGGGTCGGGTAAATAATACACCTGCTGTTACCCACAGCATGTATCGTAGGAGGCGACTAATGTATGAACCCCCTGCAGAATTGGGGATTTGCTTTGGTGTCCTCTAATTGGGGACACAAAAGCAACCAAAATAAATCTGCTGCGCCCATTGCAATATTTGGGACTTTTTTTTCTTTCTACTTCTAACTACCTTTTATTTTCTAGCACCTTGCTTGGCAGCACCTCACTTTTAGCTTGACGGTTGAGCGTTCGCCCAGGTGAGGAAGGCAATGGGTTCTGTCCCAAGGCTGGGACATACCAAAGTCCTTAAAAAGTTTCTGCTTAACGTTCAGCATTAAAGGAATGGCAACAACTGGTTCACCCGTTGTCAGTATAATGTGACCGGGCGGATTGCTGTGCTTGGTGCCTTCGGCATGGCATTTCAGTGAGATAGCACTATAACGTCGGCATCATATTCGCGCTATCACAAGGAGGCAATTGCAAGCACGCAAATATACCCCGTCTCCTGCATACACACACGCAAGCACGCATACACTACACACATGGAGGAACGTCCTTAAATGACTTAGCTGTTAATAGGACGTTAAACAAAATTAAACCAAACTAAACCAATCTGACTAGCCCCACCTTTCCCAATAATATCTTTGATCAATCCCGTCAGCTCCTTCCTTACTTACTGTAACTTTCTTCGCTAAATTGCCGCCCGACGCCCTGGTCACGCACGACCGGGCCACCTTGTGTCACGAGGTCAGAGCTCGACATGTCACGTGATTAATGTCGCCTTCCAGTCAATAGATGAACTGCGACCTCTCAAAACACGCTTCGCCCTCTACAAAATTTGATGAAATCTGAAAATACAAAAAGGAGAAAACAATTATTATTTTGAATACGTTGACTGTTAATCTACCTTTTCAGCTATATGAAGACACTTTTAATTGAGTAGCAACGCCTTATTGACCAATAAGCCACGCACGTGCAATACCCTTCCCAAATGCCTCTCTTTGATTGGATGCGTAATCAAGATAGCCGTGTGCAACAGGTCATGTGAAGATAAGCTTAGTCGAATGAGAGTATACGCCCGAATATTAATAGTTTGACGTTTCCTCATACAATCACTGGCTTCAGCGTCCAAGCATTAAAACACAGCTCTGACATCGCCTTGTTTGTGAAACGAAAAAAAAATATAACGTGACGAATGTTTGCGTGTGATAAAGACTGTCTGATATTCAAAATTAGATGTCCTAGTTCAAATTACTGTATATAAACTGACGAAGACACGGAATATATATAGAGGTCAAGGAGTGTATATGCAGCCTTCGTTAATATTTATTTTAAAACATTTCTTACCCGCGTTATATATTTAACTATAATGCACAGACAGTTTTTTTTTTAAATCCTGATTTATTACCATGTTACATAATAGATAATGTATACGTTTGTGTACCATCCATGTCTGCATGGTTAGCATGTTCTTAACTGTCCAATGCCACGGCGCTGTTATAATACAGAGTCACACGACCTCTTATACAACAGTGTTATACAGAGTCACACGACGTCTTACACAACAGTGTTATACAGAGTCACACGACGTCTTATACAACAGTGTCATACAGAGTCACACGACGTCTTATACAACAGTGCTATATAGTCACACGACGTCTTATACAACAGTGTTATACAGAGTCACACGACGTCTTATACAACAGCGTTATACAGAGTCACACGACGTCTTATACAACAGTGTTATACAGAGTCACACGACGTCTTATACAACAGTGTTATGCAGACTCACACGACGTCTTTTACAACAGTGTTATACAGTCACACGACGTCTTATACAACAGTGTTATACAGAGTCACGCGACGTCTTATACAGCAGTGTTATACAGACTCACACGACGTCTTATACAACAGTGTTATATAGAATCACACGACGTCTTATACAACAGTGTTATACAGAGTCACGCGACGTCTTATACAACAGTGTTATACAGAGTCACACGACGTCTTATACAACAGTGTTATACAGAGTCACGCGACGTCTTATACAACAGTGGTATACAGACTCACGCGACGTCTTATACAGCATGGTTACACAGAGTCACGTGCTATTCACTGTCCATCAATACTGTATATATACAGTCAGTCTAAGATAGATTTCTCTAGAATTTCCGTGGGTGCAATTATCCAGAAACTAGACACAAATACAACTGGATTCTTTATAGTTTGTACTCATTATCAATCATATGGTGAGCCATTCTAAATATACAGTGTGCACAATACGCAAAAAATGTAAATTGAGGTATATTCCTTTTTTATTAATAACTACGGCAGATCAATACATAAAACCGTATACAAGTATGTTGGATTATTCACCGGATACGTTTTCGTCCTTCAAGATAAATTCCCTTGTAACCCACTCCAATTAATTGTTATGGATATTCAGATGTTCGTTACAGTAGACCACGTATAGTGGATCAGAATATTGCACATGTAATGATATTAGCTTCGCTGATGATATTATATTTATCACAAAATTTGGTACTGTTTTCTGTTTTATTACCTCCAGGTCGGCGTGGCTCCTGATGGACCACAAGTCAACGAGGGCACCCTACTCTTTGGTGTTAGGTTAGGACACGACATATGGCAAATCCATTTGTATTCTATACAGTTTCTAAATTACTTGACTATATTATTCATGTAATGCAAATTCAGCACCTCTTCCACCTTTTTTCAGATCTGTACCGTAAAGACGTTTTTTTAGTAGATGTACTAGCTGTAGCGCTTATGACCTTAAATGCCCGGTTTTAATTTACTATCGCCACAGGAAAACTTTTTGGGATCCGCCAACTGGTATACCATTTATTCTCCTTATGTAGACCGAGTGTCAGTAGCCACTTCGTTTCAATTTTTGCGATTAGATTTTAGTAACTTCTTTTTCTGGTAAATATAGGAACATTAAAAGAATGTTTGCACTTGTAAGATTCTCAATTTGGCTCTCTCCAAAAGTGAACACCCCGTGAAATTACCAGCTATCCGGTTTTTATCTTTAATATCACATTTTGAAAACAACGAAGGTATCTTATTTATGGAAATGTGGTTTCCCAGTTACAAAATTTAGTATTGTCTTTGTAATTTATACACAGGAGAAATCCGGTTGCCCGACATGACTCGTCACGAAGTAACGAGTTCCGTGGTTTGCCGGGCCAATTTGTGCAAACTTAGACATTAATGTTTTTAGAGAAACGCTTAATGAAAAAAGGAAAGAGGGAGGGGTAGTAGAGACGCGATATGCCAGAACGGGAAAGCAAAGAGGCATAAGACCTGAAGGAGGTTGTAAATAAACACTTGAATGAACAGGGAAAAGTTTGTTATGAGGGGAGCATATATATACAAACATTTTAAGGTGAATTTAAAACGTAATTCCAGGTAATGCTACATTTAGAAACACTTTAAATTTCATGAATGAAAATAACGAAAATATTTTACCTGAATTAGAAAAAAAAAAAATTCTGATGATACATGAATACAAATGGAGACAAAAATTCAAAGAAAACGAAAACCAGGTAGTTTTGGGACATATGATTTATAAGACCAATATAATTGAGTTTTGTGTTCTCTTGTCATGACATCAAAGGATTAAGGATATAACTTGGTGTAAATTATTACACGGAAGTCAATAATATATACTAGATTAAATCTAGAAGGTCCCGGGGAGTATGTACTTACCGCCGAACGTACATGTCTGCAGCACATGCACAGGGCATTACGATCAATCCTTGTCAAGGTGATACAGTGCACGCATAACAGGAAAAGTAACCCCCTCTACAACTATCTCAGGTAGGGAGAAACAGTACGACACAAACACAGATAGACTGTATCCCTGTCCCAGGGACACACAGACAGACAAGCATACGTCACAGACAGACACAAAAGCAGACAGACAGGGGTTTTATAAAACCTCTGGGCTTCGTTTGAATAAGTCACGTTTAATCAACTTCCAAATACATACATGTAGATTTATTTCAAAACGGTTAGTTTTATCGTGTTTTTATTTTACTATAACCCCTTAAATCATATGTTCTAGTATTAATATCCGTGGTAAAAATGTTACTTCTAATTTATCATTAAGTTTAATGATGGTAAGTTCACTGTGTCCAGGACGTCGACACTGGTAAAGGTCACCGTGGTAGTACGCTAATGACGGCGAAGGTGAGTAACACGTAACGAGACAGGTCCGCCACGGGAAATGTCACCGCTTCTGCTTTCAATGTTAGACATAGCCCGAGGCTTGACTGTATCTTATATAACTTACATATGCTAATACCAGTAATTAAATTTTTATTTGATTCAAAACATACATGATATCCTACTAAGCAGTAGTAATACAGACAGGTGTATATGGTGTTGATCAATGTAAGCTAATACTATGTAAAATCAATTTCTTATCAAGTTGCCGAACCAGGCCGATATAATAAAAGTGCCCCAATCAAATAAAAAAAATCAGACTTTTGTTTTATAAGCAGGTAAATAGTTCCAAGGAACCGCGAGTACTTTATAATAATTTCAACGACAGATTTATAACTTAGCATCGAACTCATGAATGACATACCGCCCTTTTTATTATATATAATGAAAGCGAAAGTAGACGACCTCTGCGGAGTGGAGGACACAGTAGTTTTCCGTCGAGACGGACGGCGTGCGCGATCGAGCGTCTGGAAAGGCCTTATTTGATAACAGTTTAACGATTGTTAGCTAAATATAAAATTTTCCTAAATGTCAAGTTAATCACTACATTGTACTTTTCCTTTATTACGTATTTTGTTCTACTCTTCGGCGCTCTTTTTCGATTCCCAATCAAATTTTTGAATTTAGATATAAATAGTACACAAAAGGATTGGACGCAAGTTATCACAACTCATCAATGTCCTCTCCATAATACAAGTACACATATGTAAAACTTAGCAATGGCCTAATAATAATTAGCCACAATTTATTTCACATAGTACAAATGTATAAGAAAGGCAGAAAAAATAGGACAGTAGAAAAAGAGTCGGATATCAGAAAAAAAGATACTGATAGATGAACTGAGTATGTATAGAGATGACACTATATATTGACCTGTATTTACGCAATATAAACCAAATCAATGATGTTCTCCTTTCTTCACCATTACTCGATGGACCTAGTGTGACTACAGGTGTCAATTTTATATTAATACAGAATGTGGAAAATAAACGATAGTGAATCTGAGATAAATAATACACGTGTAAGTTTAGCTAAGGATATTTGTTTGAATATCGTCGATGGGAATCTGTTTGATTATCTTTTAGCTAACAAGGCGTATTGAAGTAGGCAATATAAAGTAGGCCTTGTATAAATAAAAAAAGCTTGGTAAGCTTGATGAAGTTGTCAGTGAAACCGTAATATGTAAGGCAGTAAAACCGTTAATGTAATTTTTTTCTCTCGTATATGTACCGTTTTCAACCGATCACGGGTCTGGAACGTAATCAGTATATAGATCCATGGAAAAGTTTTGGCTCTAATAGATTCCACGACAGCCTGATTTGTCACCTTTATTCTACCAGGTAAATACATTATTAAAATTGTCTCATTTATCCAACCCCTCCCTACTCAAATAAATGAGCGACAGTTGACCGACTGACACACTTCCACACACTTACAACCGAGTCACGTGATCGACGAAGGTGGGTTTGAAGGTGAATGAAATTACTGTCGTAAACTGTGTTCCAGTGATACATTTATAAAGTAGACAATAGTGGTATAAATTTCTCCTGTCTGATAGCGGTACTTAGTGTTGCCATGTCAGGTGTCGCCTGTCCAGGTACCAACACGTATCGTTAAAGATCGCCTGTCATCCCTTGGTACTTTCATTCCTCGTCCGATTTCGCCAGTTATCAACCGACACGTTAAAGTATGGTAATGCTTCTTCTGATATCGTCAGAATTTTAGTGTATTGACTGTTGCTTTCTATCTTTCACACAATGTAAACTTGGTATCGCAATGTGTTACCAAAAATGTGTCTAAAATAGACAAACGCTTGCAATTCCTCTGTTATGGTCAAGCACTGACACGTATCGTCATAGATCTCCATATATTGTCAGACGCTGACTAATATCGTTAGAAATCGCCTGTGATCGTCGGACGCTGACAGTAGGTGGCGCCACAAAGTGGTCTTTGTGTCATCTGGTGTCGCAATGTTGTCGTCGAAGGATATTTTGAAAGTCGTGAAGTGTTTGAAATATATTTTATGTGGTCTTTTGTTGTCAGCAGCAGTAAGCCATGGTCTGTCGTCCTGAACTATTAAGTATCGTCAGATGTCGTGTGTGTGTGTGTCGTCGGTTATATAAAGTTTCATCAACTATCGTTGCGTCGATTACCCGAAACGAATACTTTCATGTACGAAAATTAGCACAGTTATTATAAGTGCTATTTTAAAGATAGTGCATTGAGGCGATACAATACTTGGAAATTAACCCTTACTGTCAAGAAACCCGGATACAATGTGGACAGACATATACAAATAAAGATATAATATAAACTGATAAAAATGTCTGTCATGTTTACATATGTTTAGGTTGAATTAAAAGGTAAAAGACGTTATATAGATGAAGGTGACATTGACGGTGGAAACTTACCTGGATGTTACATATTATAAACTGGACTTAATTTATTACCTACAATTGAGCTCTGACACTCTCCAATACAAATATTAACGATTTTGAAGGCGTGCATTTATCAGTGCTGTAGCGACTAGTTGTCGATAGGTGAAAGTGGCGTCATGACGAAATAAGGCGTGCAATGGGGTCATATGCATTCTAAACACAACTACGTAGGCAGTGCGCGCAGTACGTAACATTCATTGACAACAATAGCTTGCCCTCTGACTTATTAAGTCTCATTTGTTGATTCAAACACCAATTGTTTAAATACTACGACACGTGACAAACCGGCTCTGACGAAGTGATGTGATTTAGACATAAACGCATGCTACTCGTCAGTTGATGTTATATACTGTATAAATAAGGTATTTCTCGCGAGACCTTCATTTTTCGGGTTTATACACAAGAACTATCGATCTCTTATTAAACAGCTTAGATGCAACGAGTTTAAAATGTATATAACTATAACGTATCAATAATAGCGCCGGTCAGACACGATTGTAATCTTATTAATAAATGACAAGCCTACCACAATAAATACAACATTTCATACTTAAAGAAGACATCGGAAATAAAGAAATATAAATTCTTCATTTTTAATGGAATAACGG
This sequence comes from Chlamys rubida, assembly GCA_032359455.1. Classification (NCBI taxonomy): domain Eukaryota; kingdom Metazoa; phylum Mollusca; class Bivalvia; order Pectinida; family Pectinidae; genus Chlamys; species Chlamys rubida. Next base: position 25,885 of record JAUMHH010000020.1, read on the forward strand.
AACGAATTAAGATTAGTTTTTGAAAATATCCATTTTTTATTTATTTATTTTTTGTGAAAAAAACGGAATATCTATCTCGTATCGCTCCTTCCGAGAAGAAATATATTCTTCTTCTTCTTAACCGGTAAACTAACCATTGTGAAAATCTGGTGATATGCATTAAATGTTCCCTTAAATTACAAACCAGCGTAAAATCGTATCAAAACGTGATACTTACATAATACTTATCAAAGATGATGGTCTATTGTCGGGTCCTACATAATCCTCTAGCTGGGTCAGAGATGTAACAGACGATATCTTGTATGCAATGTAATGCAGCCAAGTGTTCTGTCCTAACGTTTTGTCCCCTGAATGATCACCGTCTCACCAATAATGTTCGACAAAATTGTGTTCAGAACGGACACTAAATTGTTAAATGTCTCTTGAACAAAATTCAACAATGTTCTCTTTAGAATGGACACTCAACTAACGAAGGTCTACAATGTTGTCTTCAAAAGTGACATGTTCTACAATGTTGTCTTTAGAATGGAGACGTCGCACGAACGTATTCTACAATGTTGTCTTTAGAATGGAGACGTCGCACGAACGAAATTCTACAATGCTGTCTGAACGAAATCCACAATGTTGTCTTTAGAATGGACACTACATTATAAACGTCTTATGAGCGAAGTTCTACAATGTTTTCTTCAACATTGACACTGTTTTACAATGTTGTCTTCAGAATGGAGACTACCTTATAAACGTCTCAAGCACGAGGTTCTGTAATGGGGTCGTCAACATGAACACTAAATCATGCAAGTCTCAGGAACGAAAATCTACAATGTTGTCTTTAGAATGGACACTGTAAGATATCGTTCATTTCCTTAAAAGTACATGATGTGGGAACTGACGTTCCATCCTGGTTCAAAGTCTAAAAATAACTAGCCGTTTATAAAAAAATGTTTTACACCAATCAAAAATCTTGCCTTAAACGTCACCTACCAGGTAGTAGTATATGAACGCCATTTAGATTTCATTTATAATGCTTTTGTCGGACTGTGTTAGTCTTTACAAACATCCGTGTATCTTTATATGCATACATGTATATATATAACTTTATCCATGTTTCGTTTTAAAGAAAAATATTACACACATGTAACAACGCTTTTCCAAAGAAATATTCACCGATCGATCTTACCACATTAAGTTAATCCATAAATAATATGAACAAATTTCCTGTTGAAATAGAGATGACAATTTCAAAAATCATTAAGTAAAACGAAATATACTCCGGAATCGAATAAATTATAAATATGAATAGCCATTACACTAATGTCGTTTCATCTCCAGGATGTTTGTGTGATGTACTATATATACCCCGGAGAACGTAAGAATCCTCCTGACATCTTTTTGCGTTTTTAATTATTTTCAGATAAAATAATCGACTCTGCTGTATTATCAACACAAAATGAAACTAGAAAGATACAGTTTTAAATAGCATCCAACATTTAACACGTGAAACTATACTCCATAATTGTCCTTGAGCAATTACTAAAACATTACACAGAGATCACAAATCATACAGTATTACATCAATGAGAGTCTGGAAATTCAAATTCAAAAGACCTTATTCAGATCAAGCTTTTTGCGAAATCCCATTACTAATATATTTCAATACATAATTCATTTTGATAATCAATTAATTTTAAAATAAATATGAAAAGAAATGTTGGACCACTTCACAATACAATTTTTTAAAAGCTGGTATAATCTCGCTCCATTTCTCTAAATAAGGATGTCGCAAAGGGCCGTGCTGGGGGCGTAATATTTGTTATATACTAAGTAAACAAGCATACTTAAACGGTATGCAAGTCTATGTATGTCTGTCGTAAAGTAAATTCTGATGGGTCATAAAATGCCAATGACTGACCACAAAAGCAAGATAAAAGGGTAATTACGTAGATAATAGCACCACTCCTGTGTGCATTAACGGAATACTTGTGGCATTCTGTTTGACCTACATATTGGCACAAACTTAACATGTGTGTCAATACGGTTTGATGGAAGCTTTCTGTGAATATTCATTATACAGGTTCCACAACGATAGAGGGTAAACTGTTTAGATTTTGAGCAACTGGAGTTATCTAATGTTTATATTTGAAGATTTCTAACTTGGGTAAGATAAACATGACAAACGATCACAAGCTTTGAATGATCTTTCTGCCAAAAAAATAAACAATTTGTCGTCAACATCATTCACAACCGACGAATCAGGTCACGTAAAACCTTATTTGAGGGAATATATAGCATGTGCCCGTATCTTAACAGCTATATACCCAAAGCAGATGTGTAATGTGAGAGGCGCATTCGAGTACAAGTGACGAAAGTATATATAAACCTGGCATACTCAAAAAGTCCACAGACCTAGAGTTCACCAAGATTTAGTTAGCATAGCATACAACAATGTTTCACAGACTTTGAGTTCACCAATATTAAGTTAGCATAGCATACTGCAATGTTCCACAGACCTAGAGTTCACCAAGATTTAGTTAGCATAGCATACTACAATGTTCCACAGACCTAGAGTTCACCAGGATTTAGTTAGCATAGCATACAACAATGTTCTACATACCTAGAGTTCACCAAGATTTAATTAGCATAGCATACTACAATGTTCACAGACCTTGAGTTCACCAAGATTTAGTTAGCATTGTATACAACAATGTTCTACAGACCTTGAGTTCACCAAGATTTAGTTAGCATAGCATACTACAATGTTTCACAGACCTTGAGTTCACCAAGATTTAGTTAGCATAGCATACTACAATGTTCCACATACCTTGGGTTCACCAAGATTTAGTTAGCATAGCATACTACAATGTTCCACATACCTAGAGTTCACCAAGATTTAGTTAGCATAGCATACTACAATGTTCCATAGACCTAGAGTTCACCAAGATTTAGTTAGCATAGCATACTGCAATGTTCCACAGACCTAGAGTTCACCAAGAGTAAGTAAGCATAGCCTACAACAATGTTCCACAGACCTTGAGTTCACCAAGATTTAGTTAGCATAGCATACTGCAATGTTCCACAGACCTAGAGTTCACCAAGAGTAAGTTAGCATAGCATACTACAATGTTCCACAGACCTTGAGTTCACCAAGATTTAGTTAGCATAGCATACTACAATGTTCCACAGACTTGGAGTATACTAATATTACGTAAGCCGTAGCGTACTTCAATTCTTCATAGAACAAGCATGCTCCGATTCCAAAGAGAAAACTTAGTCCAATGTTCCGTATAAATATACACTGATATGTTTATGTCCTGTTTTGGTTCATACAAAAACGATTTCCCCCATTAATTATTATGTGTACGGAGTCGATGTACCCTTTTTGATAATACACCATGTTACTCAATCGAAAGTATCGTTATAGTTAATATCCTCATGTGCGTCACAACAGTAATTACTAATCATATCAATTACACATAGGTTCAGTTAAACATTTCTTACACGTCTTGCCTATTGCAATTGATTTTAGCTTAATCTTAGTCTTTATAAACAAATTAACAAATTGCGTACCGATACATATTTTGACAATGGTGTACACAAAAAACTTGTACAAACACAAGTTTCAAAATTAAAATACGGCGATAAGATATTAAAACTCATTTAATCTTGACAAGCGGTCAGTTAACTCCTGGTGAGGGGCACATGTTTTTACCGTATTGGTTTATAAAGCACCTGACATATACGTAATGTTAGAAACGACCAGTCATGAGATTCATTCAATGACCATGTGAGCTATACATTAGACAACGCTATTGTCCTCCTCCACCCTCCAATGTGGGCAAATTAAGACTAATAATTTGTTATGCTTTAGGGCAATGCCGATTTCCTTTCATTCATTCACATTTACTTGTCACTAAATGTATCTAGTCGTATACATTACTCTCAGCCTTACACGTTACCATGTCACGCATGAAACAAAAATAATTACCGCTTCCGGTCCTTTCCAAATTTGTCTCAGAGTACACATTTAATCTGTTTAAGGTAAATTTTAGGAAAATTGTCTACATACCTTCCCTCCTCAACGAAACTATCCAGGTAAGTAATGAGACGACAGCTGTAACTGGAATATAAACTAGAACGTCCATAGTAGACTGTTTATGAAACTAGTACAACTGAATGAGAGGCAGACGGTCGTTTGTTCTGCTATTTAAAAATAGATTTAAATACTTTTTCAGCAGTCACGGACTAGTTACATAAGGTACATGTATCCACCAGTGTTTAAAAAACATTGAAACACGTCGCTGACTTGCACTGCACATGTACGTGTGCTGATTGTGTATACTTATTACTGTGTGTATAACTAACGTGTCCTCCTACTGTATTCGTATCGATCTCTGGTATACGCGTCATTGTTTTGGTTTGTCTGTAATTATAGAAAATACCAGGGATCTACTTTCGTATATTTGCCTGTGCAACGATCGACCCTTATGTTCAATCATTTTTCATTTATTGATTTATTTGTCTTTTACAGTTCATAACTGTCATTAGATGTTGTTGTGTGTGTGGTGTATGTGTGTGTTTGGGGTTGGAGGGGGGATTTGGTAATTACTTACTGGCGAAAACAATATGAGAATATCACCAAAGTGTAAATTAAACCGAAATTTCAACTTCAATTCGATGAAATTATCGCTGAATATGAACAAAGGAAAGACTTGCATGGCATCCCCGAAAAAGGTCAAGAAGAATAATACCTGGTGTTTCGGAAGTGTGAACGTCTGCTGCGACATGGAGAACAATTAACCCGCCATGTCACTATTGGTCAAGTTTAATTAATGTAACATCCTCAAAGTGGGAATAGGGACAAAGACAATATGTCCACATGAGAAACATAAAAACGAACACATAAACCTTCCCAGGAAATGGAATATTTCCTAATTGAGACATTTTATGTTTAAGATATTATATAGCATTTTATTGTGACCTTACGTTATGAATAGATATATTACACGACTGAAAATCCTCATATATTTCGCGAGATGATTTCCGCGCTAATTTGCAAAGGAAATGCGGATAGAATACCCAAATATAGGGGAAAAGACTGCTTTAAATTTATTTACTTTTTACTTAGATATTGTTTGTTCTCATTGGCTTCGATGTCATCTAACGGAACAGAGGAAGAATTTGTATATCGCAAGCAAGATTGTCCTAACATATTGCATAATGTGTTTCTATGCCAATTACCGTCACCGAAACACAACATTCAATTTAGAAATGTAAGACGAAAGAACGATTCATGCCTGCAAATTTAATTGATATTTAGACCTTTGTCTTTGTGAAATTGATGATTAATACCACTTTTGTTCTTCCTATGAACCATGGTTTTTTCCTTAAAAATATTCATTTAAATTCATCATAAAAAGGCAATCAGTAGGACGGCTACATCACACGCTGTAGTGGCAGTGGTGATCCCGGCCTGGTTAGTGATATAGTATATCAATTATAATACAAAACAAGTTTATCGTGTTTATTCCAGGTTGTCGGCAGATCAATCACACAACATTTCAAAAAAAGTATCCGAAAACGTTAGGCATACTCTAGTGAGCAAAACATATAAATTTCTTATTTCAACTCAGAAACACATTAAGGGAGTAGCACGATGGCACGTATAAACAGTAAACACAAATAAATAACAATGCAACGCAAACCTGTTGTCTTTAATCCAGCATTTTACTCATAGATCAGGGTCAACGCTTGTAACTGGAGATTTATCAATGAAATTTTGCGAAAGGAAATACATGCTGCGTGTTATATTTAGATAAGATTACGTTCCTGTCTGTTGCCTATATTTTCTGATGTGAATCAAGTTGGTTGTGTGTAGTGTAGATACATGTAACTGTATGTCATTGCCTTTGATAGGTGTGTATTAGAGGCTAATGCCAATAAACATGTGTCTTCTTAGAATAATATCATCTTTGTTTGATGTGAACGAATCAATCGCTCGTGTGCGTGATTGATTCGTTGGTTAAAATGAATATATTTATTTAGAGATGGCTCCTGTTTGTTCGATTCGCCTGAAGCGAATTCGTCAACAGCGCTATTTTTTCTGTCTTAACTGTATTCATTAATAGCTAGTAAGTATTCGATTCTGAATAACGTACTTTTAATGGCTCTGGTGGATTCAGTTCTGTCTAATGTGAATTAATTTATTAATATTTCATTTCTGTCTGAAGTTACTCAATCAACAGACTGTTATCTTTGTCTAAAGAGAATTAATTATTAGCTCGTGAATTCGATTCTGTCGGTAGTGAGTCCATGGTTAGGTCGAGTGTATTCGATTCTGTCGGTAGTGAGTCCATGGTTAGGTCGAGTGAATTCGATTCTGTCGGTAGTGAGTCCATGGTTAGGTCGAGTGAATTCGATTCTGTCGGTAGTGAGTCCATGGTCAGGTCGAGTGAATTCGATTCTGTCGGTAGTGAGTCCATGGTCAGGTCGAGTGTATTCGATTCGGTCGGTAGTGAGTCCATGGTCAGGTCGAGTGTATTCGATTCTTTCGGTAGTGAGTCCATGGTCAGGTCGAGTGTATTCGATGTTATCCTAAGTGATATTATGAAAGGTTCTTGAGTCATTAATGGCTTTTTTTTATTAAAAAAATAGTTTTCTGCAAAACGAACAAATTAATAGTTCCAGTGATTCATCTGTGTTTAAAGCGAATTTATCTTATTTATAGAAGAATTCCGTAATTTCTTTTTATTTAAAGTGAATTCATACACAATGCCACATATCATTTTCGGGCATTATTTACTATATCGCTTTAATTAGCATTTTTTTGTCCGTCTGAAATGATTAATTCAAGACTCATGTAAATTCAAGTCTTTTGAAATGAATTCATATTTTGAGTGTTCCTCTGAATAATTTAGGTCGGATGTGATGTGTTTCTTATTTAAGATGATTCCCTCCGTGAATGAAATTCTGACAAAAGCAATTAATACTTAATATACATGTGCAAGTTATTTGTTTTTATCTGAAGCAAATTGAGAAATCAATTGAATATTTTTATCTTATCCCATGAAAATTCATCTCTGTTTGATATTGCTATACATCGTTCTGTACAAAGTAAGGTCATTACAGGTTTACTTCCTGGGTCGGATTCACTAACGTTGGACTTCATCATCATACAGCTTTGCAACCTGAAGGTTACAGAAATGCCTTGTATTCCGAGATAAAGGTGAAGCAATGACTAGACACATATGAATTGGACATTTGTCACACGAGATAAATGAAATATTTCCATTCTGGCGTACTAATGACATGACTGACCAATGCCCCCTGGCGGTGGCCAACTTGATACGGCGTAAACAGTCAACAGGGACACACTCTACGAATGGACAAATGGAAAGCTTGCATTGTTGCACGTGATCATATTTATGATATACTTATTAATTTTAAGATGGAGAGTCGCATAAATCACACCAATGACACATGAACAAATTTAAAGCTTCCTCGGGCAGTACTTGTCTACATTCATAAAGCCATCACTTTACAACGACATTCATAACAATTCTGGACGTTCTACCTTAGCTTTCATTTACGACATGGTATTTAAATTCCAGGTACCTCTGTCAACATAGCCTAAGAGCAGCCCGGGGTAATTATTAAATGTTACCACAGATATTGTCAGCATAAAGAATCCCAAGAGGGACATTATCATTCCGGCGTGGCAGATTTAAAGCAACACCACGCCGCCAACTCGATAACAAAAAAACTTGGACACAAGAGAAATGTAGGACTGGATGATATTTTCCTAAACTACTTAAACTGCACTTGATCGGGAGGATGATTCAAGACAAAATAAAAGTGAAAATACAACGCTAGTAATATTTATTTTAAAGATAACATTTGTACAGGAACACTTTTGCTTTGGTGAATATGTTGAATATGTTTGATCTGGTGAATATGTTTGATCTGGTGAATATGTTTGATCTGGTGAATATGTTTGATCTGGTGAATATGTTTTCTGATGACGGTAACAGGGTACAACGTTAAAGATCTAAATAAACTAGGTACATTTTTGCATTTAAGTACAAAACGACGAAATAATATTGTTCAACTAAATATAATACTGCATGTTCTGTATGTTATACCCACATTCATGTATATTGTGTTGTAATAATATATATTATGCGTTGTACACTATTGTATCCACTGTAATTTGTGTTATACATTGTGATATTTTGTACATATGTATGTCTACTCTCCGATGTGTAAAACATAAGGAAATAAAGAATCTGAATCTGTACATATGGTACTAGTCATCGGAACAATACACATACACAGTTCACTGGCAGTCCTATGTAAACCAACATATAATCACATTATTCGTCTAACTGTTTAAAACATAAGTTTATATTTGAGAGGACTTAAGTGAAACAACTTGAGGGCAATTGCAGAGACAACTTCACACTATATTTCTAGGTTCATAGGCGTGGGTACAGCTGTCAGTCTGAACTGATAGCATTCACAGAGACGTGACGAACAGGTCTGGACAGTAACGAACAGGTCTGGACAGTAACGAACAGGTCTGGACAGTAACTCGAACAGGTCTGGACAGTAACGAACAGGTCTGGACAGTAACGAACAGGTCTGGACAGTGACACATATGCTTTGCCTTTATTAATGGTCCTGTCCCAAGCATTGCACTGGATTCTGCCTGTTGGACTATTGGATAAAAGGAGCGAAAATGGGGTTGGGGATGACTTTGTTCAGCAGCTCATCAGAAGCTACCTGTCAAACATGAAGTGGAGTGTCGAACATCCCAATAGTGTACGCTCGAATTAGAAAGTGGTAAGAGAAGGCCGCATGGTTCATTTGAGTACTTTTCAATGCATTTATTGTGAGACAATTCTATTTCCGTTTTTCAACTCTATTTCAAAAAAGATGACACGTTAATAGCTATGCTACATACTCTCAGCAAAAACAGAGAATTTTACTGATTTTATTAGAATTTAGAAAAAGGTTCGTTAAAAGTGAATTTCTGATAAAATTATGCGCTATCTACTGCGCCACTATACTACATCCAGATACTACACTCTTTGTGGTATTAGCTCATGGACAGAAGTGGCGCTTCTATCTTATACATACATTGGTGTCTCATAGAAATGGGGAAAAAAACATAAAATAATATTAAACTTAAATATCAGCCATAGAGTAATATCAGTAAAACAACAGAAAACTGCTGAACTTCTCTTCCATGTGCAGAGTAAGTGACGCGTTGTTTACCGACACGAATCAGGGTATTCATCACAGTGGTCACAACGATGAAAAATTATTTGTCCTGACGCTTTTTGACGTAGCTGGACAAGTTGATGGTCAATTTATGGTCACTTAGTGTCAAGAGGTCATAACTTCACAACTTTGGGACAGAAAGGTGGACTGGGCCACTGCACACATGTCTATTGGTCACTGAAACCTCGAGGAAAATGTCATAAATATGAATAGTTAGATTTTCGTTCTCTAATACTCAGATCTATCTTTCTGTGTGTGTGTAGACATCTTAATGACAATACTGACTTCAAATTTATTTTAAGTCTATTTCACACAGATGTCACTATCGTATGATATATTAATACATTTACGTCTGTAAACGCAGTTGTTGAATTTATGTTTGCAAAAATCGTGAAATTTTAATATGCAGACAATTTCCAATGCATAACAAAACGTTGTGCATAATGTGATACATAATTGTACCACACTTGGCCTTGTACGTAAGTTGTACATTTTGGAGGTCGGGGGCATTCACGTATCCTATATTAAATCCGTTTAATTGCTCTATAAATAGCAACTGGGGATGAAATGCGTCTGCTTGTGACGTCAAAGAAAAGTCCTCTCAAATTTCGTACGAACAACCTTCAAAGTTTGGTCATCTTGGAATAATTATCAGGGCGATTTTGTTTGTTTGTTTGTTTATATATTTTTGAGGTCTTTGTCCATACTTCGCTACAGTGCCAAATCGTACAATCAGTATAATACAGATCACGAATGTATAAATTATTCAATTCGTGAGGCATTATTTTGAAACAAAGTGACTGGTTACCAACGCAATGTTAAAATAAACACACATCATAGACGGGTACATTTTATACAATTTATCGTGAATATGACGCAGATGAGCATAAATAGAACTGACACCAGGGCACGTTGACGTAATTAATGTATACATATTACAAACTACGTAACAAAAAGTATGATATGTACCCGACACACGTTTAACGCAGTTGTTTTTTGTACGTAGTGGTGCAATGCGTAAAATCTATACGAAGCTTCGTCAGCGTGGTGGAGTTATTTCAAAATAATGTTGTTGTTGTGTCTTTATCAGCCTATGTAAAATAACAATAACATATTTTCTATTTTCTTTTTTTAATGGAAACTCGTGAGTCAGTTAAACGTAGGTCAATACAAGGTCAATACTTAGGGGCAGCGAACTGTACTTAGACATTATGCGAGGTTAGCTTTACACCGCCGTGTCGGACTTTAAATCAACTCGAGTTTCCTAAAATCCCTCACAACTTCAGCAACATTATTTTTGTATCAGCTGCTTTGGGAATATTTTGGTCTTCTGTTATCCGAACTTTTGTTAGTTTCCGTGTAATTGCCTTGAGGAAGTTGACAAAAGTGTATTTCTTTCGCGTCGTATTCTTTTATTTCCACCAGCTCGTCATTACACGTAAAGGATCTTAACCGCCTTCATTCAAAGAACTAATTTACTACTGTTTTGGTTTTCATTCACGTTAAGGTTAGAAAAATACCCGGTAATATTAATGATTACGAAGCAAAGAATAATGTCTCTGTCACGTCACAGACCATGGCGATGCACCGTAAACAGTCTGACCGATACAAATCTTTAACGTAACGTAAACTCTAATGGTATATCAAGGTAATATCTGGATGTTAAGGTGTTTTATCGCTTTTCCTTTTTAATTTCAAACTTAATCCTTTTACCAATTATAACATATCATAGAGTAAGGTTGTTAAGATGTTAACAAACGATAAGTTGGATTTCTAATCAAACATGGTGAATATCTTATTCAGGAAAAAGCATCATAAAATATTTGTTCGTTTCACAAAGTTGACCAAACTTACTGATATCTGCATTTTTCTTTCCCATTTTCCTTCCAAAATAAATATTTAAAACCACTCAAAAATCTTTCACTAGGGAAGTTGACTTAACTGTAGTATCTATTATATTCTAAAACCTTTCTAATTGCTAAGAATACACGGCGGTGACGCACCTCGTCGTGTAGATTGAGACGTCGTATAATCTTCAGTGAGGATGCCTTTACTGTACACAGAAAGATAAGTTACCCCGTCACCGGTGGGTAGACTAGGGCTAGGTCCCAGCAGTAAGCCTGCCTTTGTGAGAAAACTGCGCCGGACCGTGTCATTTGGGCTACCAAATACCATTGACAATGTATTATACTGGTGGAGTACATGTGTTCTCAACGCTATATTTTCTTTCCGTTTCATAGATATCATCAACCTTTGTGAATATATTTGTAAAGATAGAGCGATACCAGCAGGCAGAAACCGCTTGCTCTGATGGTTAAACATTTACACTTTCTACGTCAATTCGTTGTGTGAAAGTTAACTTATGTCATATGTATCTTCAGGATGTAAGAGAATGACGTGTCGTGCTGAGAGATTGTAACATATTATAGACTTACCGGTAACTGTTTCCGCCTAGTCTTGACATAATCCTAATGGTTTCAACGCTTGAAAGATACAATGGATCCAAACGCACTCATTACTCTTATATTCTGGAGATGCCGGTATACTTCCGGTAATACGTACTGTAGCGGCCTGACACGTGCGACGCCTATCATGGGTGGTTAACCGAGCACAGTACACATTTTACCACACCCTGTCATCTCAACGCTTATGAATAGCATATATACCATATACACCAAGGTAAAACCTTCCAGTGAAACAGATTAACCGTCACGGATGGAAACACCACGTGTTAGATACAGATATACGTAAAACTGAGGCTTTTTATGAAAAAACAGATAAAAAGTAGATAACGACACTTTATCACACAATAGAGTTGTAAAACTTGTTTTTACATCCTACCGTTTACATTTACAAATAAATAAAATAACCATCATTTTTATCAAAATCTGTTGATTCCTAATACAAAGTTGCATACAGATTGTATCCGTTTTGATCAGGTTTCATCGAAACTGTACGTCCCATTACAATACATATCAGATTAATACGCAATTCATTGAATTTAATGACCTGTAATTTTAAACATAAAAACAGTTCGCTCGTCAGATTAGTATAGGGTTACACTAAGATGACAGTAACATGAAGATCAGATTGATTTACGGCGTTCACAGCTGACTGATTGGAGGAAACATGCCTCCACGTTCATTAGACAAGATTTCGTCAAGAAAGTAGTCCGGCATTGACGTCATTTCCGGCATGAGTATGTTTGTGTGTGAAAACAAGATATTTTTCTTTTGAGGAATAATCTTGAACAGCCGGAAGCATGTGTTTAAATGAATAGACACCATAATCGAGACATTAGCCGCTGATGTCATTTAAAACTCGCTTATGTAGTTATAAATGTGTATGCCTGGTAAGATTTTCCCCTGACCCATTATACGTAAGCAGAGGTAGTAAGTTTACCTTAATGAAGAAACACGTGGTAATTAAATGCAAGCCTGGCAACAATAAGTGGACATTTTGGAAATAAAAAAAAATAAAAAAACGAATTCCGGAATGTAGTCGGCATTATGTTTAAAACGCAGCTGCGGTAAAATACGAATTCCAGGAAAGACATGACGTAGATAGGATAACAAACACAATTACAACAAATGTCAATATAAAAATATTGTTACTACAAAACCGAATTAAACCTTCAATCAGCATTACGCCTGATCCAGAACACATTCAGATGACTTTTCGAGACCTTCATTATGTACACTTTTTGAAAACAAAAGGCAACTTTCTTAGAAACCTTTAAACATAGAAGTCACCAACGAGGATCTATAAAGGTCAAAGCCACACTTTTATTAAATATTGAAGTAATGCGTTGATGAAGTAATGAAGGTTTTTTGATATTTCGAGGAAATATACGTCATATACAATGTACATAGATACTATCCTGCCAGAATTAAGGTTTCGTTTCAGGAAACAAGACAATGTACAGTTAAAATAATGTTCTTTTTTTTTACTCATAACTGACTGGGCAGCTTTTTCACACAAATGCCTTAGCCAGAATTCCCCAGACAGTTTTGACAGTGTATATTCATTTACAAACATAAAACATATAGAGCATTCAACTATTTCCCGCTAGCATTATAAACAGACGGTCTACGTCATACGGAAACGTCAACACTCCACAGTATAGTAGCGACACACATGTGTATACATTTCATTAAGGGGTATTATCATCATCCTCTGGATATTTCCTTAACTGATTAATGTAAAATATAGCACGTGATTACTCATCACTTAATGTGTAACTACGTGACAAATCACGTGGTATATTGTACACCAGACGGGTTAGACCAATGACCACAACTGACCACGTCAGAAGGCCATTCGAGGAGTGCGAATTTATCATTCAACTTAAGCAACGTCGTACTATTGCAGTGTCGCTCTACGGGAAACTGACATCAATGGGCAACATGACCTCGAATTCACCATCAGTAGCCTCGGTTTCATTTAATTATTTCTTCCGTCTACGCCAAACTCAACCCAAACATTCTAATAAAATATGTTTGAAACAGGAAAGCGAGTAGTGTGTTTCAAACCAGCTACCCACACATTCCAAGTTCGCCGCTCTACTAATTGAGCTATGGGGAAGTTCCCTGCCTCGCCAAGCCTGAAGTAACAGTAACCAACGAGGCTTGACGACGTAGATATCAATATTACTTATACATACATTATAACAGTGTACACAGTGTGATGTAACCTACGTCTAATCGAAAAATAAATGTCCTACACTTCACCTCTATCACTGTCAGTCATAATTCTTCGGAACCGCGATTACATTACAAATCGTTAGACTTAAACCTCCAAGAATTAATTGTCGGATACTCATAGTTATTAGTGATCATTGTTATCAGAATCTGAATAACATATAGTCGTAATCTATACCATCTACACCATATCATGCAAAATTTTACTGTAGAATCATTTTGATAAGGTCTTTCTCGTTTTGTAAAGACAATTCTCAAAAGGGGGGTAACTCTATATTTGAGATAAGTATATTACATGCTACGGTACGTTACACCCATCGTCCCATGTCACCTATAGCTGTCAGGCCTGACTTTCACCTCTCACAGCACGACCTTCACAGCGTACAAATATGTAGATTTTACTTAATTAAGCTATCTACAGAACAATTCATTGTCACTAGGGGAAGACGATTGTCAAATCTGCTATAAATAATAGGTATTACAGTACCAATATCTAAACGGTACATTACATGACAGATATGTTCATTGTTTAAATCCATATCACTTATCGCGCACGTGAAAGTTTTAATTTCGGCTGTGATTTCAGTTTTTTTTACAAGTCATGAATCAAAATTTTACTTAAAGCCAGCCACATCAAGGACTAGTCTCGCGTGAGTCATTTAGCTGCAAGTAAGATGTACAGACACTGATATAGCCAATGTGGAAGGGGCCTCGGTCGGAGCTTATGAATATAAAAGAAACTGTCGTAGTTTACACTTTTGAAAGTGTATTCATTGTATCTTGCTATTAGATATGATCTGTATATATGCATAAAGGTAACTAATGTGGGTTACGTAACACACTACATATACACGGCAGTTACATGTCGAGTACGGTAGCACACGACCAGCGATCTAGCTGTCAAATTATAAACAAAAATAGGGTTTCGTCATGATATTGATTTTCTTTTTCTTTTGATGTAATGAAACTTTCACAGTACTTCACACACGACAAGTTTGAACCTCGTTTAAATCAACCAAAAGAAACACTGTGCGTGTTCAAGTCCTTTTGACGACTTATCAAAGTCTATGGCGGGATTCAGGCTTACATTGTACGAGCTCTCTCTCTGGCTGCCCCCGAAACTAAAAATCTGCCCTCGTCATTACCTACGGCTATCCAGAAAATTCAAAAATTGCACACTTTCTTCTTCCAAAATCACTAGTAACTGTTGTCCCAATATTATTCGACTCTGTACCTATTCCAGAGACCTTAAACGACAACAATTTCAGTACACCAACGGGAATCGGGCGGAACTATGTACTAACATGTAAGAGGAACAATCATGACTTGTGTCCCCTGCGAACAAATCTAACGCGATCCCTGTGATAGTACTATGTATTGGGACTGTAAGGAATTTAAGGAATCTCTTAATGTGATTTCCAAAGGCACTTTGGCACTATGAACATATTCCAAAGACTCAAACTTTGATGAACTTTGCACTTGGACGTTGTGAGGAAATCAGGGCGTCTAGGTCTGATTGAACCTATGTACTGGGACACTGTAAGGAACTGTCGGGCCATGAAACTGTGTTGGCCCTATGTCTGGGACACTGTAAGGAGCTGTCGGGCAATGCAACTGTGATGGCCCTATGTCTGGGACACTGTAAGGAACTGCCGGGCCATGAAACTGTGATGGCCCTATGTACTGGGACACTGTGAGGAACTGTCGGGCCATGAAACTGTGATGGCCCTATGTCTGGGACACTGTAAGGAACTGCCGGGCCATGACACTGTGCTGGCACTATGTCTGGGAAATTGTGAGGAACTTTCGGGCCATGAAACTGTGATGGCCCTATGTCCGGGACACTGTGAGGAACTGTCAGGTCATGAAACTGTGATGGCCCTATGTCTGGGACACTGTGAGGAACTGTCGGGCCATGAAACTGTGATGGCCCTATGTACTTGGACACTGTGAGGAACTGTCAGGCCATGAAACTGTGATGGCCATATGTACTGGGACACTGTAAGGAACTGTCGGGCCACGAAACTGTGATGGCCCTATGTAAGGAACACTGAGTAACTGTCGGGCCATGACACTGTGATGAACCTACGTGTATAAACCGGAATATTGTGATATGTTGAACACTGTTAGCCTCGAACAGGAATGGCCCTTGGCACCTGAACACCACGAGTTTCTTTCATGAATACAACGCTGGCCGCGTTCCACAATAAATTTACATTTAAAGAAAACTGATAAAGAACAAAAGATGTTGATTTATGCATACGACTGCTACTCATCCAAGACCTCAGCTGTCACGCCCTGCCAGCACTAAGGAAGGAGGTGTCTGTACTGACGGTGACAAGGTGTCTCCTCTACGGGAATGAGGCAATTTATTCATTTCAACAAATTTCATTTAAAGGAAAAAGAGGGCAGGCAATGCTGATGCAAGTCTCTCTCCGTGATGTCACAAGGAAGAACATGATGACGTCACAAGAAGGCAGTAATGTTTTACCGGAAGTGAACGTCGGCTAATATCCAGAAAACTCGTTTGTATTTTCAATCAATAAGTAACACATTACGTTATTACAGGCGACGTACAAGTGATATTAATGTCACATATCGTACCTACCGGAAGTGGTCGTTTGCTATTATTCGCAAGGGTTACATCGGGAACATGCATTTGTAGTAGTCCGATACCATATACAGAGGAATACGTGTTATCATTTGATCGGTAAGACATTACGAACTTATCCGATCTGCACGTTTTTTTCATCCAGTATTTATCAAATAACGTACTTACCGGAAGTACATAGGCTATCATTAAGTCATATAAAATACACACCGGGTCGAAGTACACGTGTTTTGATCAGTTCAGTATCATTTAACTTATTTATCGGAGGTACATCGGTGTTACTATTTGTCACTTATCACGCAATGCACTCGGTGGAAGTAAAAGTGTTTTAATTCAGTCACTATCACAATATGTCCAACACAACTGCACTGTAATACTTACCGGAAATATACGAGCTATCACTCTTTTATCACTGTCAGTGTTACCTAACGTACATACCGGAAACACATAGTATTATATGTCAGCATCACATAATTAAATTAAGTTATCATGATTTGATCCGGTCAATATTACATTACTTTACATTAAACCGGAAGTGCACTGTGTTAGTATCTCATCAGTATACCACAATGTACTTACCGGAAGTGCCCTGTGTTAGTATCTCATCAGTATAACACAATGTACTTACCGGAAGTGCACTGTGTGAGTATCTCATCAGTATAACACAATGTACTTACCGGAAGTGCACTGTGTTAGTATCTCATCAGTATAACACAATGTACTTACCGGAAGTGCACTGTTAGTATCTCATCAGTATAACCGGAAGAACTGACGATATCATCCAGTCAGTATCACATCACGTACTTACAGGAAATATACGTGTTATCTGCCTGTCAGTATCACATCACGTACTTACAGGAAATATTCGTGTTATCTGCCGGTCAGTATGGCCTACGTACTTAGTACATTTGTACCTGTGTTTTCATCAGTCTTTTATCACATTTGAACTATCAAAAATGTCCACTCAAGAATAAAAACACTCTGCCATAAAGTTGTGTAATTTAATTGTTATAAATCTATGAAGATTAGCATATCACTTTTATGCCTTATGCATATTCGACTTTCATTATGCACCAAATGCACTTCAAATTGACATTGATAAATAAAATTATGTTCTATGTATGCTAATAAACTAGGCGTTGCGTGTTATGTAATTAATGACGAGATATGCTAATTGAAATCAGTGATCAAGTGCGAACAAATGTTTCATTAACCTTCATAGAAAGCAGCTTAATCATCAAACGTAATTGCCTGAATAATTGAAGAGAAGGAAAAGTAGTAATTAAAATTCTCCAAAGATACAATGCTATTACTGAAATATGTAGTTACAGACTTTTCTGTAAAACTAAAACGATATAATGACGATGTCAAATGAAAATAACAGATGCTTAAATAAGACAGAAATATAAAATGTTACACTGTTATTATCTCTCCGGTCGAATAGGACTGTTTGCTTGTTGTGTGCTTTTATCTGTACATGCTAATTATTTTCATTTCTTAAAATTTAAAGCCAGTGTTGTATAATAAAGAGATTATTATACATGTGTAATTATTTCTATGTCAAAACACGTATTAGTCCAAGAACAGTATAAGCACTTAGGCCCTCGGGACTTGAGAACTTTGGGCACTACGAGGCTCTAACAAGGGCACTGTGACATCTCTACACTTATTAGCGATTACCTCTATTCTAGCTTGATTAAGACTTTGACTGTTGATTGGCTTTGGGCGATGTCACTTTCTGATGAGAGGAAATACAATGTAAATCTTAAAGACATTCTTGTCATAAGGCCATTTTCAATAACAGAAGATGAACTGATGCTGCTAAGAAAAGGAAAGGGAACAGCAGTGAAGAAGGCAATGGGAACGTGGTGCCACGTGTATGGATTAAGATTTCCATATCATTGAAATAGCTTCCAAATCTAGAACAACCTACTCCTAGCCTGCTGTTGTTTAATACATGGCTAGATACAGTGTTAAATAGACAGCAGTAATAGAAAGGGAGAAGTCGAAAAGACCGGAAAGCATGCCCTTATAATCGTCCATTTTGTCCTTGCCGCTCTTGTCTTGCGTTGACACCTCTATAAGTAACCTACCTGTCCTGAAAATATTGACGTCACCACGGAAGCCTGTGTCTTACAGCGACGAATTAATGACTCATTAAATATGCAAATTAATGTGCGAACTAGTGTACCTCAACCACGTGACAAAAGGTCACTTTGAAGTTGTTCTTCCGTGCGCCCACGTAAAGCTTAAAGTCACTTGATTCTAAATAGAGTAAAATTTAATTCAATGACAACTCTCACAAGGTTAATAGCAAGGTCTTTCTTAGGTCAAATCGCACGTGTTATATGTGACGCTGTGCACACTCTACAGGTGAAACTAGGCATTGCGACTTCAGAACATATTAATTGTATGAAATAGTAAAATGTTCAGTTATTTCACACACATAAGTAGTGGATCGTAAGACAATTGGGGAGGATGTCTTAAGTTCCCTGAGGTTGGGTTAGGGGGTGGGGTCCAACATGAAGATAGATATCCTAATTTATAACGAAAACTATCAGGCTGAATGTGTGTATCTGCCACCTGTGCGTCTGCATGCATTTACGGCGTTTGATAGACGACTTAATACCACTCAGGAACTAATATTAGACCTGTCTCGTTGTATATCACCTCCACCCAATGATGAGTGGCATAATTTATAGCTCTGGGGATTCTTATTGATAAATGATCGCTATGGCCATGATAACACCGGTCCAAACAGAGGAAATGCAACGCTACACTACGGACTTAACTGGCGTCCAGCCGATTATATTTCGTAAAGAATTTTCTAGATGATTTTTTTTCTTCACTAATCTCCCTCTTGTTCTTAAATTCGGAAGTACTGGAATCAGGCATACAAGTGATTTTAATCATTAGTTGTTCCCCCTCATTAATTCAATATTATAGAAACTGGGACCAGTCTAAACGAAAAACAGGAGACAAGCCGGTCGTTCTTGTAATGTCTTCACCTTCACAATCGTAAAGTGAGTCGTGAATGATTCCTGAATGCAAGCAATACCCGGTCACTTTATCGTGTGCAAACTAAATCTTCTAAGTCCTCTTAGCCTTCTTAGTCATATATGATATCGACTTTAAACATATATGATTCCTTATATCCGAAGTATAGACATTTGGAACTCATTCTTTATTTCAGGATCGAGATATCTTGAAAACACCAATGCAGATGCATATCTCCATCGAGTCATGCGATGACACTTGGCATGCGCACGTCCTTAGCGTGACATTGCGTCTGCAGGCTTCACAGTGTTAAGTAAAACATATAAAAATGAATAAATCCCACGGACAGTCCCTACATATAATCTCGTCTGACATACAATAGCAAATACGTTTTTTCTTTAAATTTATTTTGTGTTTCTGATTCTCTACATTTGAGATCGTTTACCGAATATGCTTCTTGGTGATCATTACATTTCTAATGCCAGACCTTGTTTTGCTAAATACTATGGTCAGTTATACAATACTTATCGAATAGTTCCATATTAAGTTCGAAATTGCAATTTTTGATGAAATGGGTCTTTTTGGCCATGATTAAATAATAAGATGGATTTGACAATAAATAATCTACATATTATAACTCCCGATGCCGATAGCTGAATTTGTTGGTTTGCTTTTTGGGAAAACAATTCTATAGACAAACAAATAGCATATCAACATATGATTAAATAACTTACCTGCAGTATATATCCTGGTTTTTGACACAATGCAGGTAGATTTCCCTGTTTTTCCTCCCTTTTTCACACTAGCAGACGACAGGTGTCGTATCGGCTTGTGACGCTCGGAGCGCCACCTGACAAAGAGAGTTTGAGAGGGACGCGAACTACTTTTGTTTCATTCATCCGCACGCTTCAGTAAGCACACCTCATGACGCAGACGTAATGTAGTGGGACTTTTTCCGGCTGTCACCACCTATCCAGGCCCCATGTCATTTACAACATTTACAGACGGTCAAACGATGTACGGTGTGGTGAAACGACATATATTTCACTGTATGTAAACGAGTGAGTGATGCCTATTTACATCATATATTATTTTATAAATTGTGTGGAAAACCTGACGGAGAACATTATATATGGTATTCGACACAGATAGGTAATTTTCCTGACAAGGACACATTGATGGGTGTCACTTGATATGCGTTACTACGTCAAACTATAGAATTGTCAGCGTATGAGTGTAGTAGACTTGTATAAGTCCAAAAAACTCAACTATTCAATTAAAAACATTTAAAAGTAACATCACAAATGCAGGACTTAATATATTATGGGATCATTCCTGTGCAAACGTGACGGTATGTACAATAATTCAGCTTATGAGGAAGGCAGGTGTATTGTAAATAAAAATGAAATGAGATACTAAATGACAGTAGGATTATCATGGTGATGACGTAACTATTCTAACAGCTAAGGGTTTAGGTGTCATGTTTAAGTTTACAATTTTTATATATGCATACAAAATACGTATGCATTTTGTTTGTGCTTCTATAAGCTGACGGAAAATTTTCATTTTATGGAATTAAATATCCGTTGGTCAAAGTACAATGAAGTATTAAGTGGTAATGGAAGAGGATATGTTGTAGCAGTAAGCAGTATAAGTGAGATTGAGGCCGGGATGGTGTTGTAGCGGTATAAGTGAGATTGGGGCCGGGGTGGTGTTGTAGCAGTATAAGTGAGATTGGGGCCGGGGTGGTGGCGGTATAAGTGAGATTGAGGCCGGGATGGTGTTGTAGCGGTATAAGTGAGATTGAGGCCGGGGTGGTGGCGGTATAAGTGAGATTGAGGCCGGGGTGGTGGCGGTATAAGTGAGATTGGGGCCGGGATGGTGTTGTAGCAGTATAAGTGATATTGGGGCCGGGGTGGTGGCGGTATAAGTGAGATTGGGGCCGGGGTGGTGTTGTAGCAGTATAATATAAACTTTATTTATTTTACAACAATTATAAAACAAGTTATTTCAACTTATATTAATCACTCTTGTTGGCCCG
>JAUMHH010000021.1:0-21515 GCA_032359455.1 Chlamys rubida
TTGGAATATGCATTATAATGACTGTGGTAAGTATTTATAATAGAAATTGGTTTCACAAGAGAAACCTCAAGTTTACTACAGCACCTAGATCAATTTCTGCGTCTGCTCCATTCATCAAAATAATTTTCGAAACTGTCGTCTGCCGCGCTATATGACAGATAATCATCCAATTCAGGAAAAGTTTGCAGAATAAATAATTTCGTAAATGTCATCTGTTTTTAAACAAATGTTTCGTATTATGAAATGATTTATGTGTTCCGCAGTAGTGTTTAATTGTACTGGCTTCCCTTGCTAGTCCATATTGAGATACACAGCCAATGTATATAAGATGGGCTTACATATTTACTAACACTTTTGTTTTGCATCCCTTAAGAGAGCTTTTATTTTGCAAAATACCGAATATTCTTTAAACTAATAAATCTACAAGACACAACAGCTTATCTACAGGTAGAGTTCATGTCAAGCTTAAGGTTCTGTTCATCAAACATGGATATGAACTAATGTCTATAGCATGATTGCCCAAGACACAAGGTAAAGTATCGCGAGCAATCCATAATCACCCACAAAATCATCAAAAGTTAAGAAAGGGCCATAACTCTATATAAGATTGGGCATACAACCTGGTTTCAGTATGCAAAACTCTGCCATCCCAAAATGTACTCGCATACAAAATTTGGCAATATGCCACGGAAAATTAAAGTAATACATGGTTAACAAAGAGCCATAACCATTTATGTGGTAGCACTAGACCCAATTTTAGTAGCATGTGTCACACTCCATAATCCCAATTAAAAGCGGTTCTCACATTTGAAATTTGGCAATTTGAGAAGACGGATAGTATGAAATAATTCCTGGACACAGTAACTCACTGTCTGACTGATGACAGTGTGTAGTTCCCTCCGTTTTTACAAGTAAGGGGCTAATTGTTTAAACTTGTGGATATTACAAGGTTATACTATTGATCCTATTATGACATCTCAAGCACAGCTGAGTTTCTAGTTGTCTGCCCTTAGTCTTCAATGAGATTCTCTTGGTAGCCTATAGAATGAACGTGTTTTGAAACATGGATCCAATGTACAAACAATATTGTATATCAACTAAAAGAGTGAAGAACACAAAAAGTATTAAATATAAACAAGACAAATTGGATGATGGATGGATGGACAGGCGCAAAAAGATAAAGGAAGAAAATGATAAACAGGTAAGCAGACAGGTGCAAATTATTCCTACTGATAAATGTAAGGGGGAAATTGTACCAACATGATTAAAACAACAAAACCAGAATGGAATGTCCAGAATTACCAGAACTCAAGCTGGACATTCCAGCTCAAAGAAAGTCTGCTCCTGAAATCAATCGGTGGAGTATTGTGTGGAACTAGCCGAGGTGAGGCCTGATAGGAAAAATCAAATGTTAAGTACTAGCACCAAAGCTTATCTAAGCTAGACCAGAGGAATCGGTAACCATGCAGACAAGATGTGCAGTCTCCCTGTGAAAGTTTATGGTATCATAACACATGTTTATGTTGTGGACGAACCTCAAGTAAATGTAATGGCGAAATCCTCATAAAAAATAACAGATTCTGTGAGTAATGGACAAAACCGTGGAGGAATAAAACTTGTAAACCATATACATCCTATAATAAACCGATGGATGACCAGAAACAGCCTACAACGTGAAAACCAGGAAAAGGTTATTCTTAGTTTTAGGATGACAAGCCTACCACATTTTTCTGTGTTACTTTAGAAGTGAAATGTCATGATTATATTCCTACAGGTTGACGTCTACCTTGTGAAGATTCAGTATTTTCATTTTTATTAATTGAGAATCTCTTGCAGTATAATTGCAAAATGATGTATTCTTTGAATTTAAAGGGATATTTGCCCTGAAAACTCAATTATGCGGTCATTCTTATAAAAGAGGTAATTATTTTTTTCAATGCCTCCACTAGTACCAGGGGTTGAACCAGCCTGGTTTCCCAGCTAGTCTGACGCTCTGCTGAATCAGGACACAGAGCTTCACAGAAATTCTCCCTAGGCCAGTCAGTAGGATGCGGCTAGTATTTACTACCAAGGTGACATTTTCTTTAGTATTATGCTTCATTATCATGAATTATCTTTGTGAAAATCAACATTTTAATCCATTTATTTTTAAGTAGAGACTCACAAATGAACACTCCATAAACACTTAGGTGCATTTAAGACCACTTGTTAGTTCTCAGAGGGAAGTAGCATTATAAAAGACTATCTGGAACACACACGTTGATATACAAGTAGTATTTCTCTATCCACTCATCAAAACTCAATTTGTCCCTCCTGAGTGACAAACCAGACCAACGAACCCCCATGATTACCTGTCCAGGATGTGACACCCCCTGGCTGTCAACACAAATAAATTAGTATTAAATAAACCTAAGATGACCAAAACTTATACCTGTATTTTCTCACCCTTATACATGTACCACCGTTTGACCTTGGTGTGAATCTGTTTGACTCTCATATATTCCTACCTGTTCACATTTTCCCTGACCTACAGTGAATAGTGATGTATTAGTAATGTGTTTTAAAACAACGGGGTGTCATGGAACCAGCCTTTGGCGAGTTCTGTTGAAAAACCCAGGGACAAAAAGTTGTCAGGGTAAAATATCACAATCAACAGTCAGTATACCATACTTTTTTTTTCTATTTTAATGTTAGCTTCTATATATCAATGACCTCAGGCAGAGTGTAAAATAATCATCTGATGCAAAGTGCAATGCTTAAAGCTCAATAGTGATGACGAATGGATGTACGATATTTGTGATAAGCGATGTCATTATTATATGACTGAGTCAAGACATTGACAAATTACATTTTTTTCAGATGATGAAAAAAATGATATAATCATGAAGAGCCCAGTTTTTCCCATGAATAATAGATTAAAGAGTATATCTTATAAATGTTCAAGCTTCTCTGTACCCAAGGGGCTTAATTATATAAGACAGTCTTTGAAAAGTGGGACATGCAACCAAATATTTTAGGGGTAAAATAAAATGATGGGAGGGGAGGGGGAAAAGTAATTTTTCTTTCCCTACAAATCAAATATTCTTTTCCAATTTTGTGTACCTGACAATGTAAATATAATGCCAGAATTCTATCTGTTTGGTATAATACAAGCAACACTTTAGCCTATTTGTCTGACACATCAATCCAATTGGCCAATACATTATATTGTTCACATTTACAACCCCCAAATAACTAAGAGGGTGGAAATGCATAGATAAAGAGATACTTAGACACCAAAAGACTCTAGTTTTATTGGCCTCTGAATATAGCCAAACACTACATATTAATTAATCAGCAATGTTGTCCATTTCTCGGACAAAACAGACCTCAATAAATGTCAGTCATAAAGATGTCCACTTCGGTGACCCTGCAAGGTCAACATCCGATTATAGAGTGGACAATGGGCCCTGGAGCTACTACACTAAAACAACGGTAAAACTGTGGTGACTAATACGGGGGATGGTCTATATGCACTTTCCTTGTTTTATTTTTCTATTTTTACCACATAAAATGTGTTTATATTTTGGTCTGCTCATAAGGTGTAGGAGCAATGAATAGTATATCAGTACAACTGGACTTAACGTAAAAGCATTGAATATTATAAATACCAAAACTATGACAGAATGACTGAGTAGGTCAAATGCTGGATCCTTCAAGCTCTAGTAAGTGTAGGGTTGAACTTCTAAACCATTTTTATTTAGAACACCTTTCTCCCTTTGTTAGAGGAGAGCACTTTAACCAAGCTTTACATATACACAAGCAGTGCCAGCTCCTGGTCCATACCCAGAGCAGTTCAGATCTATTTTCTATCATAATTCATCCGAGGTATTTTCATTGAACTTTGTATGAAGTTAAAAATCAGCTAAACAATGAAATCTCTAGAACAATGAAATGGTGATAATATACTTACATGGTAGCCATCTTAAAAACCCAATTGATTAGCATCAATCTGGAATTGCATGTTGGCACCTTAAAGATTGAAAGCTAAGGTGATGTAAGTATTCCGTGAAAAAGATGGTCCCTAAATATCCTTGCTAAGTCACCAGACTAATACAAAATGTACCCCTAATACAAAATGTACCCCTAATACAAAATGTACCCCTAATCCCACTTTGTATTTGTTAAATTTTTGTGCGAAAATATGGAAAACTCATTTCAGCATTTAAACTGATGAAAACGTTTCCAGAACAGTATTGAACAGACATGGAATGACATATAAGGGATGCACAAAATGTAAGTTATGGGATGGAAGAGGTGTGAAAAAAACAACATATAAAATGTAGGTCACTGACCGTAATTTCACCCATTGATGTCAAACTGAAACACGCGGTGTTTGGTGAACCTCCATAAAAAGCAAGGAAATATCATGGCCCAGAAATCATTTACTGTTCAGTGGAGAGAAGTATATGTCACTATGACCACCATAGTGACAATCTTCACTCCTTGATTACAAAGGAACAATGGCGTGACAGCAATGATCACAGATGGATCCAGACAACATGGGTACTTGAATCTCCCATTTTTTAAGCAGAAATGTACAAAACAAACAAATATGAACCATAGTATACAATGTACCTGTTAAAAAAAAAAGTAATATAAAAATGTTCCAGAACATACTTTAAGTCCTAAAACTTTAAATCAATTGTGTAAGAAAATCACTTTTTAGGTTTGTAAGTAAATAAACACATCTGAATCATTAAAAAAAATAGGCGAGATATCAGTGGAGGTTATAAAATACTACAGATCTAAGTGATAGATAGCACTTTGAGTTAATGCTGTCTATACAAAAAACAAACCTTATCACCATTTAATCTTCCGTCTATTTTTTCTCCTGTTTCTGATATCCTATTTTAATGATGAAAGTCGAGTGAGGGAGGGGAGACATATAAAACGGTGTTCCAGACTACCCAGACACTCAGCGTGACACAGACATACGTTACATAATGTGATGCCGGAGAATCGGAGATTCGTGGAGATTGATTTCCTTATCTTCGACTTGAGAGATAGAGAAGACATTGACAGTCAGGTTTTATTATCATAATACAGTTATCTGCCCCTGGTGTGAAAAGAAATCTTTTGCTCATCACCCCTGGTTGATTATCGTGGGGCCCCCGACACCTATTACATGTGTTTATCGTACTGAGGGTGCCACTTATTTGTAATCCAGGTCCATATCTATTCGTTAAAAAAGGGCGTTTCCTAGTAAATGATCCCCCCCTTATCTCGAACAGTAGACAAAGGTTGACAGGCAAGTAGTTTTAAAAGGTACAAGATTACGAACCTTACATCTGTGAGATCTATATCACTGTAATTATTTGACAGGTTTTAAAGTAGACAAATGAGTGTGTTTGAGTCTCTGTTTACAGTTTTCTTACCTAATAACCTTCTACAAGGCCCTCCTGTATAAAGTGTCTATCTGTCTATAAAGGACAGAAATTGCAGATCCCTTCTCTAGCTGGGGACAATTGAGAAAAAAAATCACCTGCTATCCTCTTTGCAAGACTTGGGATCTTTTTCTTTTCCCTTATTTCTACTCCATGCGTAACCAGTGTCTTTGGCACCCCCTGTCAACCCATTGTGTGAATTATAAAGTGAAAAGATAAGCCTTACTATCAAAATTAGAAGTCCAGAGGTGTGAGCGGTAGAGAGAGGTGTCCTTCCAGTATTTAAACATGTTATGACATAACAGTGAGATAATACTGTAACGTTATATCTGAGTGCTCAAAAACTCAAATAATGTTTTTATCTAAGTGCTTCATAGTCAAGAACTGTAAAATATACAGACTTTACACGTTTTCTCCCTTGTATAGTCTAGATATGACTCAAGATGTAGAACAGCAAAAAGAAAACCTGGATTTATGCTGTCAGTCAAATCTGCCAAAAACACACAGAAAGGAAGGGAATCGTTATTTTATATAAACCTGAGACAATCTAGGTCAGAGATTCATCTTTATAAATAAACCTCACAATAACGATTTGTTGTTTTTTGTGTGCCTGTCTGACCCACGCCCCCTTTTGTTTCCTCGGATGCCAGTCTGACTGCCATGCTGTAACTGCTATTTATCTCGTCTCTGTGTGTGCTTCCTGGTCAGTGTATACTTCTGATTCACCATCCATAAATGCCAACAACAATGCCTTAATCTAGGTCAAAAAAACGTCATATTAAAATTGTACGTTTCTGAATGTATAGATCAGAAATGTGTGTCTATATGTGTGAAACAGCGAAGTCTTTGTGTCTGTGTTGGATAGTTTAGTCTGAAAGTTTGGAAACTGTGTATCTTGAAATAGTGAGGTTTGTGTGAAATAGTGAAGATTGTGTGAAAAATTGAAATTGGGCCAAATAGTGGTTTGTGTTACTTAGAGGAGTTTGTGGTAACGGGTGGTTTTGTCAAATGGTGAAGTTTGTTTGAAATACTAGAGTTAGTGTGAAATAGTGGTTAGTGTAAAATAGTGGTTAGTGTGAAATAGTGGTTAGTGTGAAATAGTGGTTAGTGTGAAATAGTGGTTTGTGTGAAATAGTGGTTTGTTTGAAACAGTTGTTTGTGTGAAATAGCGGTTGGTTTCAAATAGTCGTTTGTGTGAAATAGCGTTTTGTGTTAAATAATGCTTTGTGTTAAATAGCAGTTTGTTTGAAATAGTGGTTTGTGTGTAATAGCGATTTGAAAAGGGGTTTATGTGAAATAATGGTGGTTGGAGTTAGTGTATTTGTATTTGTAGCAGAAATTCAGTAATTTGTGTAGGTAGTAGTCGGGTCTGTGTATATGTAGCTGTTTATATACAATAACTTCACACCTACCATTAGTCAACCTTTTTCGTCGTTGAGACACCTTATGTATCTATTATACTAATATATCTGACTCCCCGACATCAACTCAACTCTAAAGATCTCCTCAAATCCACTGATGTGAACGATCCCTCCCTCCATGGACATTTCCCTCGAAATATGAGATGTTTTATACAATAGGGTCAAGGTCAGATTGATTTGGTTTGGTCAATAATACTTACCAGTTAAGACTGCTATACAAATATATATATTTATATAAAATCAAACTGCTGAGAGTCTGTTTTCCAACAGCCATGATTTCACCACCTGTAACTTTAGGCTTATTTAAAATAGACAGTAACTCAATCATCCATTCTTTCTTGTGTTCAATTTTAACAGAATATCTATTTAAAACCTAAACTCAATTAGTTTTCTATTCAGTTCAAATTCAATATCAGAAAACCGGTTTTTTTCAAATCCCAAAAGGCTGATATAGATCTGATAGAGAATTAGTTCTATATACGGACACAGGCTAATAGGCAATTTGTTTTATCCTATTAACTCGATTGAAGAAAGTGCAGTGCTTTGTGTATTCCTTAATTACTTGACAGGAGATGTCTAGGAAGCTGGAATATCAGAATTCAAAGTGCAAGGGACTCTGTATGCTCAGGTTTTTAACTTTATAAATTGTAAAAGGTTTCCTATGGTGATTAACCAAACCATACAAATATGGTATACATGTGTAACAGGAGAAAGAGAAATGCACAGCCAGACGGAAATTCGAACCTGGGACATCTTGATCTCTAAACGGACTTTCAACTAGTTGAGTAACCTACTAGTTGCTGACAATCGATCCTGTCCAGCTCCGCTACAAATACATAGACTTTACCCTCTTTGGAGATTTCCCTTACAATAAATGTCTCATTAAACGCACACACACACATATATACAGTCTGAAGAATCTCCTTGATGAGATGAAAGCGCTAATGACATGTTGTTCAGAATTGTTTTCGTTTTATACGAGGTAGTATATATATAGATAAACATTAGTGGTTTTTAACCATCATACATATCAAGAAATTCCTTCAACTTATATACAAAAGGCCCAATGAACATGTATCATTCCTCCGTTATTCAGAGCATGGTGCTCACTAAAACATCTTCCATTCTATACTTCAAGGTGGGCTTAGGTCAATCTAATACTTAAGGTAAAAACTTCATCACTCTACAACTTACGAAGCTCTGTTGTAAGATTTATTTTCTTTACTAACTGGAATTTCAAGCTGTTAAAGGTCTTTTATTTGAACGAACAAATAGATTATCCAATTCTTACACAGGCTTAATGGTACTAATGCAGGACGTTTGGAAATGTTGTTTCAGCTTTTTATCACATTTGGCCCCTGTAGCCAAGAAAGTAAGTAAAAGTAATTTATTCAGCCCTTTGCACCAGCAAGTTGCAGCCAAATATTGTTACTACAGAATAAAAGTTAAAGAATTATAAGAAGATTTTAACACATCTAACCCTTGCGACCTTGGAAGTGGGTCAATTTCATTTATCAGAAAACAGTTATTTAGCCCTTTATAACAATACGCTAGTACTAGGAACATTTGGATACACAAGGCCTTATCGATCTATAGAACAAGCTCTTTGAAAATTTTAAGACATTTGATCCGTGAAACCCTTTAAGAGAAATTTGAAAGCCATTAATCTCAGCATTTTATACTGACCAAATATGGCCTTAGGTCTCAGCTTATTCAGAAAAGAGTTAATTAAATATTTTAAAACATTTGACCCCTGACATTGAATATAGGTCAATTTTTTTTTTTTTTGCAAGCTGCCGACAAAATATGACCTAAAGACTTTTGGTTCTTAAGAAGTCTTAATGAGTGTTTTGAACAAATTTGATTCCTGTGGCCTGAAAAATGGGTCAAGGGCATGTGATTTCATAAGCTTTGTTAACTTCAAATCATGTCAGCAAGTTACTGGCTAAAAATAGGTGATTGTTCCTGTATTGGTGTATTCATATATAAACGGAAGAAAACAGATGGACCTTTGAAAAAGGAGGAGGATTGATGAAAAGGATGACAGACCAAATAGATGGAAGAATGGACATTATGAATGGAGATATATGGCTGGATGGATGGCCAGATGAATGGACATTACAGACGTGAATGTATGAATGAGGAGAATGAGGTACTGGGTGTGTTATGTTTATATAAACTCGTTAGCTCCTGAAGCCTACTGTACAATGGGATGTTGTGTCAGTTGTAGAGTTAATGAGACTGTAATAGCTCAATTCAGAGGGAATACAATAAATAAAAGTGGCAACAAAATTGGAAATTGGGCGGAACATCACTGATAAGATAAACCATGAAATTCAAATTGCCACACAAGCACAAAATGAAATTAAAAGCCCCCAGGAAGTAATTTTACAGTCTGAAACATTGAGACTGCGGGACTAAGCTTGCCTATTATGTGCTCTCACCCAATTCCAACAATGAAACCTATTCAAACAAAATTATTTTCATTCAAACCTACATAATCAGAAGCCTGAATGGATCTGACCTTTTGGTGACCTTTCATATCTGTCCAATTAAAAGCCCTGTTACAAGTGGCAGACCAAGTGTCTGTCTGTTTGTGAATGTGTAGGGGGCTGTGGCCAATTTTCTCCTCCTCAGCTCAAACTTTTACAACTTTCATGTCACTGGCCAGTTGCCTAGTCAATCGACCTTGAAATAAACATTCCAGATTGTCCAAAATCTCCCTCAATGTTTATAATTGGCTGTAATCAGTTTCTTAACCCCTATCAAGTTTAGCTATAATTACAATGGCAGTAGGGGAATGTTAGGGTTGGGATTGGAAGGGGGGAGTTTTGTTGGGGAAGGCAAAGAAAGGGAGGGGGAGTTATAAATAGCTAGAGAATGGGGGGATAGGAGAGGTTCGGAGAGGAATTCAAAATCATCCTGTTCTAGATAAATAAACGATTTTTTCTAAAGTCAATGACTTTGATATTACAGATATGGTTCATAAAACCTTGGATAAAGAAAGGGATACTGATTAATAATTCTCATATAAAAAGTACATCTATTCTTATAACAATACTTAGAAAACGGATCAGTATGTGTTATATATATCCCAATCAATTTAAGACTACAAGTGCAGATTCTAACATTCCTGTTATTTCAAAATATATCTGAGTTCCTAAGTACATTGCAAGCTTAGTAGTTGAACAAAGAGACTACCGTAGTCCAGCAGTGGGTATGAAAACCTTGATACATTGCCTTCAATATAATGGCAAACTTTTGACATTTAAAAAGGCTTGGTAGTAAACCAAAGAAAAGTCAACAGGATATCGATCAGAAAACGTAGGAGGCAAATATGAAACAAGAAAAGTTATATAAGGATAATTTTTCATATCCAAGGATATCGCAATTTCCCAGCTATAATATATATCATACAAAAATATGCAGGGAAAATCCAGAAAACAATACGCCATTTCCAGCCATTATTAGTCCATATCTAGGGGCCATTCTATGTTTCACCTTAAAATGAAAGTAACCTGTTGTATTTTATTAACTTCACAAGTACTTCAGCCAGCCTAGACACTCAAGGTCTCCGAGGTGATTTGCTTAAATGTGGAGATGTGCATCTATAAGTAAATGGCAGTTTCATGACAAAATCCATTACAGAAACATGTAAGCTTTCGAAAATACCATTCCATTTCCATTTGAACCTTACCAGAAAACCTGTCTCCTGGCTATCTTCACAAATACATGCATGACAGTAATCCATTTCACTGGGTTTTCAATTTCCTTCCTGACTTGACAAAATGACCCCAAAGCAAGGAGTACTGTTGCTTAGGAAACTGAAGACCTGTCAGATTTCAGACAAGGAAACCGACGACCTGTCAGATTTCAGCCTCTGCAATCATTTTTCTGCAGTTGGCAAACATTCTATGCATATACAATGTAGGGGTATGTTAGCATTTGTCTAGAATGTGTCTGTTACAATGGATGGCAGTGTGAGCCGATGGCTGTAGGAAAGACAAAGGCCACGAACTTGTACATAAAATTGACCAAACATTGTCTTAAAAAAATATTTGCTTTTCAGATTACACCTACAAAGTACAACGTTTTATTAAACTTACACCTAACGCAAAGGGTTCAAATTAATTCATTCTCCCCATAGTACATCAGTACATAGTGTTTTACTGAAGATAGTCAAATCCTTTTAAATATCAAAGGAGATCGATAACGGGAACACCATCAAATCTAGAAAGCTATGTCAATCACTAAAATTTGATGACTTCAGTGACAGAATTTAAAAATCTATTGGTACATCGCGCCATCATTGATAAGGTGCTTTAGGCACATGGTGGTACCCATTTCAGTAACTGCTCATATTTAAAGATGAAGAATATGGTTATATTTTTCTATATGTGATTTTTTCTTGAGAAATATATCAGCAGAAAGAAATTGCACTTACCTGGATATTGTGATGTCTGGGAACTTGATAAATTTACTCCAAATTGTCAGAGATCTAAAAACAGAAATGATGCAAATCTCTAAATTGATATTAAGTCAGAACTAACAGCTGAATGGAATATGCAATATTATTCAAAATGCCCAGCAATGATTACAATCTTATGATAGTAATCAATATATTGTAAAATTGATATTGAATTTAACACTTTGATAAATCCCAGCACAAGTCTTTCATCAATATCTGTCCATGTACACAGTCTGTAGTACCAGTGACCTTGACAATAATGAGCACCCCCATTCCCAGCACTGGTATCTAGTGAGCTAGCTGTCTGACAGAGAGAAACTGCTTCATCACTACAAAAACAAACACCACTGCCCTCTATCACATGTACATCAGTCTGAAACTAGACAGCCAAGCAGGCAACAGATAACTACAAGTCTTATCTATCAAAGGAAGGCCAGAAAGATATAATTGCCCAAAATCGACAGTTATCTCTTAACTAAATTCCAGTATATATAGGGTACTCACAGATGTATAGGGGTGGGGGAAGGTGTTTCTCTGCCCCCCTCCTTACTGAAGATTGTCTTATACATAATACTACTAGCACTAGAATCTGGAACCTATTTATTTGTGCTTGTGGATTATTTCTAGTTAATTATAAAGGCTACCACTGGCTAAACAGAGTATAACATTGTATGTTTATATACCGTTACTGTGTTCTAAAACAAAGAGATAAAAAACACATTAGCTGTCATCAAGGCTACAATACAAACAAATTATTTGTAAAACAACAGGTAACTTGTTTTTATGTAATTGTAAAACAAGAGTTATAGCTATATCTACAAAGCATATGTACATTGTCCTTAACTCTAATACCACTACCCAAACTACAAACAACAACATATATATAGCATGTGTCTAGTTCATTTCTCTCTACTTCCAACTACCTTCTATTTCCAAGTGCCTTGCATGTCAATACCTCACGTTTGGCTTGAAGGTTGAGCGTTCGCCCAGGTGATGAAGGCAATGGGTTCTGTCCCCAGGCCGGGACATACCAAAGTCCTTAAAAATGGTAGTTGTTATTCCCTGCTTAACGTTCAGCATTAAGGGAAATGGCAACAACTGGTTCACCCGTTGTTGGTATACTGTGACTGGGCGGAATGCTGTGCTTGTTGCCTTTGGCATGGCATTTCAGTGATATAGCACTATAAAGTCGGCATCAGAGAATTAAACCAACCCAAACTATCACGAGGGTGAAGTAAAAAATAAGTCATCTCGGAGAAACTGGGACAACACATGTATGATGATCCCA
The DNA here is from genome assembly GCA_032359455.1 of Chlamys rubida. NCBI lineage: Eukaryota > Metazoa > Mollusca > Bivalvia > Pectinida > Pectinidae > Chlamys > Chlamys rubida. The sequence continues at coordinate 12,604 of JAUMHH010000021.1, forward strand.
ATCAGAGAGAGAGAGAGAAAGAGAGAAAGAGTATGAAAGAGATTGCCGTACTTACTTATAGCATGTCCACACGCCATTTTGGCCCTTGGCTCAACCGTGTCCAGTGTGATCATGCACGAGTCACTTGACTTTTCTACACCATTCCATAGCCTCCTGGTCTTGACCACGGGAGTGTACACAGCTTCGACTACGTCGCCGTCATAAAAGACCTTATTTAGCTGGCATTCCTTGCCGACGTCGATTGTCCGGCCCTGTCGTTTTATAACTGTTCCCTTTGGAAATCGTTTAAACAATGTCGACAGCCCAGTTGTCTGTCTCTGTGAATATTAAATGTAGGATGACAATGAAGATGATTTGCCGAAAGAGTGGAAGGAGATAAAACTATTCATCAGTAATTTGATTGTAAAACAAAGGCTTTAAAAACAATTGATTAATTTCATGTTTAATCATCCAATGCTTATCCTAGTGTATATAACACAGCTATAGCGTAGAAATAGCGTTTGATATATATGGTTTTATTTTTTTTCAAACTACTTACTTGTAATATTATACAAATCAATTACAGAGCTTCATTCACGAAGCCAGGATAATATGCCGCTTCTTTTTCAATTTACAACGACTTGGTGTTCATTAAAAATGAACATTTTAAAGTTATAATACACTCTCTTTGCCAATCAGCAGTAATTAAATAGCTATTGACATTATGAACACAACAGTTAAATGACTTAACTAAATATACCTCACTTAATCGGATTTGACTTCGCCGCTTTGAATCAGAGTGGATGATAGTTATTTTCATGTTGATACTGCCGTCTACCTTGATGCTTTCGTATTGTTTGAGTTAGGATAGTGTGAGCCAGTTATTATATGTACTCAGTACGTGATAATAAATCAATATACCTTTTCGATAGTCAGATCTATATTTAGATTATCGCTTCGTCAGCGGCTGTTAGTTTCATACCCTGCAAAGTGGATCAATGTCAAATTCATTGAAAAAGGCTGAAACCTTTACAACAATTAACTAAATGGTTATATGTAAGAAAATTTTGATGTTCTCACTGAAAGTATGAACATGTTATTTATCGACCAGGCTTCGAAGTGACCTTTGAACCCGTACCATCACATATGATAGAATTAAAGTTAGTCGCGAGTCAGTACGGCAGGACTGAATTACCGAAAATTTAAGAATTGTTTTTTCAATGAACCGTTTAATAAGCCTTGATAATTCACGATGAATACAAATTATGCCAAACTGTAGGTTGTGGTCATGGATAAATAAGCTTAATTTATCAATATCTTACTTGGCATTCCAACATCAAAGAAACGTGATAAATATTACTATATTGTAATTATTCTTGTACCTTTCGGCAAAAACCCGACCGTGATTTGCGTCATATTGAAATGATATATACTTGTATAATAGTACAAAGGGCGGTAACCAGAAATAGACGCGTATTTGATATTATAAATTGTACAAGAACCAGATCAGTGTGTTGTATTTGGAACGAGAATGGACGTTTGATATACATAATTGATAGGATTTTGGTATATAATAAATAAAGTCCTTTCTGTTTTGAAATCTTTTTTCCTTTTATTATGATATTTTAAGTAATTGAATAGTGTGTAAACATGTTTGTGTATGTCCTTTCAAACAACTTATATTATTGTATTATCACTCAAATCTGTTTCATAACTTCATTCATAAACATTTTGTTTTTCCGAATTTCGAATTCTGAAAGGTTATTTCTTAACATTTGGATTGATTGCTGTTCTCTCCTGATATTCACATTTTACTTTGCCTTATATTTTATGAGTCCAATACATTAATACTATGAACATATCAAATAAATAGTGCACTCAATACAATTATATTAGTACAGGAAGATTTGTTAAGTATTAATACAATTATAACACACCAGAATACAGATTGACAAAGAATTATTGAAAACACTATTTAGAATGTTATAACAACCTTTTCTAAGTAAACATAAACACATTTTCATTAGTTAGAAATAAAAAAGGTGAGAATAACATTGCTAATTAAAATGTCCGTATTAAAGAAACATGTGTTTTTGCCAATCAATCAATAATTAAATAGATGTAGACAATATGAACAATACTATTAACAAAACCAAACATACTTACCTCACTTAATCGGATTAGACTTCGCCGCTTTGAATCAGAGTGGATGATAGTTATTTTCATGTTGATACTGTCGTCTACCTTGATGCTTTCGTTTCGTTTGAATAAAGTTAACGTGAGCTAGCCAGTTTCTATACGTTCTCAAATCTATATACATTTTCGGTAGTCAGATCTATAATTAGATTATTGCTTTATCAGCGACTGTTACATTAAGAACCTTTTAAAAATTCTTAAGATTTTATTAGAGTTAAACTCATTAGATCTAGAACATTTTTAAAGCTCAATCTGAAAACATAGACATTATATTTCTATTATTTCTTAAATCAATAAACAAAAAAATATATAATTTTTACCTGTACGAACTTATTGATCAGGTTAAGAGACGGCCTTTACCCGCCTGACGTTTGATATGTCATGATCTGTCGTGCAAGTTTACAAGATGATTTAAGTTATAAAGGAAATATCAATCGTCACGAAAAAAGTACACATTTTAATCTTATTAATATGAATTAATACATATTGATGATTCTAACCTATAGTTACGTTTAGTCTAGATCTATTTTAGTTTCTTACACAACATTCCAACTTCGGCCCCGAAACGGCCTGTTACATTGTACTTATACACAGTACGCCAGTCTATATACATGTAGTCAGATTTATATTTAGATTACCGCTTCGTCAGCGACTTCTAGTTGTGCGGAGGACGGATCAGAACAGAGCCATTCCTGATTAATTCAGTCGCTGTTAATGAAAGAAGATGAGTAGGCTTCATCGCAAGTCAAGTTTAAATACAACGAAAATTATAACAGAAATACGTAAAACATACCTATCAACAGACTATCATCTCAAGAACTCTTGTTAAATGATTGAATACTTTCATTTGACTGCTGAACTAACTGTATTGTACTACTATTATATATAAGAGTGCTATTTTCTCCGTACTAAATACAAAAAAAATGTATAACATTAAGTATGTATACATTTAATAGCGTTCACCACGGGTTAAATGACTACAGTGTTGACTCTAAAGTATGGTCATATTTAATAATCAAATGCATGTAGACTTTCTCAAGCCAAAAATGTAGGTATTTCGTTGGGAACAAACTGTGTCCCGTGCTCCTCTTCGTGCCAAGTTGTTTTATCCGTATGAGGCTCAAATGTTTTAAAGAGTTAGTCAGACTGGTAACAAAATCGTCTATATCTTTTTGTAATATTAATATCGTTATTTTCATTATGCTCATTAGCGTGTCTTGTTATTTTGCTGTCACTCTCTTTCAGTTTTCGCTTTCAGGACGTGGCATGTCTTAGATTCACATGTTAAGGTTATTGTTTCAAGTCCTGTAACGCTCTTCAGCAACATTTAGCCTCATACGAGAACCCAAAACAAGTAGGCCAAAATATGTCTACAGTTCGCTGGAAAATCTTGCCATCTTACTCAACAAAGATATTTATCAACCACGAACTCAATCATTCCCACGATATCTTAAAGATGTAAGTTGATATATACCAGCTTTCCATTAGAAAACAAATTGGATGTCATTTTTAGAGTTGATTTATTGTTTTCTCAAGCATTGTGATAATTCCTGACAGGTAATATATTTACAGATATGTACAAAACAGGTAATCTATTTACAGATATGTACAAAACAGGTAATATTTTTACAGATAAAAATTATGTACAAAACAGGAAATATTTTTTTAGATATAAACAAAACAGGTAATATTTTTACAGATATAATAAACAAAACAGGTAATATTTTTACAGATATAAACAAAACAGGTAATATTTTTTTAGATATAAACAAAACAGGTAATATTTTTACAGATATAAACAAAACAGGTACTATTTTTACAGATATAAACAAAACAGGTACTATTTTTACAGATATAAACAAAACAGGTAATATGGCTACAGATATAAACAAAACAGGTAATATGTCTACAGATATTCACAAAACAGGTAATATTTTTACAAATAGGTACAAAACAGGTAATATTTTACAGATACAATGTATGTACAAAACAAAATGTAATATTTTACAAATACATGTATATACAAAACAAATGGTAATATTTTACAAATAGGTACAAAACAAAAGGTAATATTTTACAAATATGTACAAAACAAAAGGTTATATTTTACAAATTTGTACAAAACAAATGGTAATATTTTACAAATATGTAAATATGAAGATTACAGAAGACAATATTGTTTTACAAATATGTACACAAATCAAGGTCACAAACACAAAACAAAAGGTCAAACTTTTACTGTCATGAACAAAACAGAAAGGGCAGGTTTTTAAACAGATATGTACAAAAATCAAGGTAATATGAATCACATACAGGTATGGTAGTAAGAAAGACTCTAAAATGGATATTTCGTCATTTACGTTACAATCCCTTTTTTATACATTGGGTTTTGGGCATATAAAGTCACAAAGTATTGCTTTTGTAATTTAAAACTTTGATACCTACGTAAATGAGCAACTCTACAGAAGCAGTAGGGGTTAGAAGTAGGACAGTGTGTCACAGTTCTTCACATTTGTCTGGTGTTGTTCTTGTAGATTCATTTTAGTATAATAATAGAGTGATAGAAGACATTGAATTCTTAACGGAGTATTGAATTTTGCTTTCGTAATTTGAGATGCGACTGTGTTTTGTTTGGCTTATCACAAAAAGCAAAATAGATCACGCACATGTTTGTTTTACAATAGATCACGCACATGTTTGTTTTACAATAGAGCAAACTGTGTTGGTGCTGGTTTACAATCTATTTTACGACAATCCGAACTCTCTTTAAGGCACCTGAAACAAAACGAAAAATTGCAACCTTGGTATTTGCAGTCCATAGCTTTGCATCCTCCGGCATGCTCGATAACAGAAAAACACCTGGGACATGCTCGCCGCAATGGACAAGTCATGTCGTCCATCGTCATTTTAGGAGAGTTATGTAAAAGTGATACGATTGTTTCGTTAATGACCGGGATTTCTTGACAGGAATTGTGCATTGTATTTGCAAACAATTTGTGGCTTATTAATTTTTTGTCCTGTTTACTTGTATTTGCGGATTTGTCAATATCCTTCATACTCCAGAGTGTACCACATGTATAGGCTTGGGTACTGTAGACAAATGGACATGTAATTGTTGTCTTCCCCTTTTCCAACTCGCTCCAACAATAGTCATATAGCGCCTGTGGTGCTGAAACAGACAAGCGTTACACAGGTGATATAACAACTTCTGTTAGTAAACACAATGTTTGCTAGTTTGTGTAGTGATAGGAATGTGTTTCGTCCTATTATTAAGTAATTTAACCCGAGGTTCATAAAATCTCCGGACAGAAGAACTTCACGACTTGTATAATATAGTTACGTCACCATCATCAATTTCTGATCCTGGTTTGCTTATTTCGTAAATCAAATCAGTGTTTAGCCAAGGATGACCTCAAGCCACAAATGAACTCCGATCGAGCTATGCAACAATACACAAAAAGTGCAATACAAGTCCTCGTATCGACTGTCATATCATATTGCTGTTACTTGTTCAACTTTGTATTTATGTTTTACTTGTTTCAGCCATGAAAATGGCAAGGTAGGTCAAGTGTTTTTAAATAAATCATAACCAGATGTAATACTTTCCAATCTGACAGGTTTTTGAGATGATGCGTTTTAAGAACTAATTGATATTTAATTAAATGTTGTACTGTAGCAATCACTATCGACAGATTTGTGCGACTGATTTTCTCCCACAAACACTCTAGGTTTTCTCACTCCCGACTGATTTTCTCCCACAAACACTCTAGGTTTTCTCACTCCCGATTCCTTGGGGTTAAACCTGCTAGGAGTTGGTAAATAATTTTGGTTACCCACTACATTGGGCAATATCCTGGATGTTATTTCATTGGTCAATCTTCTAATTATGACGTCAAGTAGCGATGCTTTGCGACGTCGACTTTCATTGTGACGTCATAGTTCAGGACAGTTTTCCCCTATCATCAACAGGAATAAGATATTCCTAAGGGAAACATATGATTTTCTAGATATACTATCTAAACGTTGTGGAGAAAAAGGCCCCAAAACTCGTGATGGTTGATAATCATGTTTATATTATTCTCGGTAAACCTCGTGTCTTTATACAATTTGCAAATGAAACAACTCGAGTAAGATGAACATGATAACCAACCATCACTCGTTGAGGAACCTCTATTTCTAGAACTGTCATAACGTGTTTTGGAAAAATGGTTTTCAGATATTAACATTACATAAAAACTTAACTGACTTTTTATACTTACTGATGGCATGTCCACAGGGCATTCTAGCCCGTCTCGATTCTTTGTCCAGGGTTATCATACATTCGTCGGTCGACGTCTGTATACCGTGGCGCATGCGTCGAGCACATGCACCTTTATATTCAATATGAAGGACATCACCGTCCTTGAAAGTCTTGCTCAACAGTTGGCGCTTGTTGGCGTGAATAATCGTCCTGCGAAGTGGATGCCTGATGAAGGTTCCGGTTGGTAGACGTTTTAACAGGGTGGTTAACATCTGTCTCTGAAAAAGTCATTTGCAAAAAGCTTAGTATTTAGGATACATTATATTAAATAGGAGAGGAACTTCCTCATAAAACGACAAAATTTGTATTCTTCTAACTGCCTGATTGCCACTATTCCTTACAAAGTGACCTAGTGCCTCCTCTTCATTGGTAAGGTGTGAAACATTTTCAACTACATTGTATATATTTCCCAACATGTTGAAGAGGTAGTGATGCCGAAGCAGCAAAATCAAATAGAGAGAGAGAGCTCTAACAGATAATGTTCAGCTAATCATGGCACACCCCAATAACTGTTTACATGTTTATAGAATGAGTCTTTGGAAATATTCTGATCTACGTCACACCTATCCGCTAATCTAATGTAAACCGGTAATGTACAAGTTATAATACACACAACACTGTACTAATATGAAGTCATACAAACTATTACATAATATAAAACATTAACGTATTGGCCTCTATCATTTGCATGAGCCCGAGTTTCCTCTGGCCCTGACCCCAGACATCTATCTGTCAGACTGTCCAAGTCTGGTGTCAGGGCAAGAAGAAACTCGGGCTTCTCAAGTATGTAACGAAAATGAAATTAATGTCTATTTACCTCACCAAACCGAACTGTTCTCCTTTTTTTATCTGGAAAGACGAGAGTGAGATCCATAATTATTGTTCCGTTCCGTCGGTATGATGCGTTCTTTGTGTATCACTCTATATAACAAAATCAGTCAATATCCCTTTGTTTTCTATGCCGGCATGCCGGCATGAACTATTACGAATGTTTATTTTTAGCTCCAATCGTGCAAGGTCATCACGTTTTTATAGACTCTGACAGTGGACACATTTTCAATGTCTTGTAATGTAACAATCCAAGCATAAACTCATGTTTGTAATGTTTATTTTAGCTCCCTTCACTTATGGCTACACAAACACCCTGTCGTGTTTATTTTGAGCTACAATCGATAACGGTTATCACAAGTATTGTCCTGACTTAAAGACACTGAAAGCGGAGACAACTTCTTTGTATAATTGAGTGTGTAAGTATAAATATAAGCAATTCATGTGTACGTATTCCATGCAGGTATATTACATTAAGAAATCCTTGGTGCACATTGACAATCACATGTGTATTGGTGGTATATACCTGACCTGTATTTGAAATACACTAAACAGCCGTGGAGTTACTCAACCGTTAATACAAGTGTTTATATTAAGCGCTAACTGTCTAGTATCCAGGGTCATAATTTAGTACGCCCTATGTTACGTTCAGACTCACTTCCTGTTGTGTGATTACTAAAACCAGGATAAACATCTGGACATGACAAGTTATAAATCCGGCATCTGTGCGTCTTTTAAATATCCAAGAGATTCAACGACTCTATACTCGAATTGTTTATATTCTGAACTCATATGAAGGCGTAGCGCAAAGACATTTTGCCTGTCACCCGTCCGCCATCTTGGATCTGGGTTAAAAACGTCCTGTCAGAGGTCATGTCAGAGGTCAAAAGGTAAAAGCTGTAACACGATAACATCGGTAACGCATGGAACTGATGCATTTAAACAATACCATTTTCCGCTTAGAAGATTTGGCATCTAGTATTGTAATATCTATTTCTTACTTCATAATAGACGTTCTCATCAATATCTTATACGATTTCACAGTTTATTTAAGCAGTTGATCCAATAGAAGTATGCCTGACATGAAAAATACTTATTTCTGTATCTTATTATATCATTTTGTTTCACAGATAGCAAACGTACCAATAATCATTAAAATATTCAGGCTTGTTGGGTGTGAGTCAACTGTAAACTGGGTGCAATGGGTATCTTACACATGTCATGTATGTGAATTGAAAGTTTCGTTCAACAGCGCCCCCTGCTGTCATTGTCATTTCTGCCTATATATTTATGTAAACCTTGCACATGTACATGCCATGTTTTTGGCAGGTACTAAGTAGGTGTAATATACATTTTTAATGTGGACAATAGAGAAATAAAAATGACTTGTAATGTAGGATGTGAAAATACTAAGACACACAAACGTCTTGTTATGAAACAATCGGAGACATATAATCATCTTGTAACAGAAATGAAACAATCGGAGACATATAATCATCTTGTAACAGAAATAAAACAATCGGAGACACATCATCATCTTGTAACAGAAATAAAACAATCGGAGACATATAATCATCTTGTAACAGAAATAAAACAATCGGAGACATAT
>JAUMHH010000022.1:0-11622 GCA_032359455.1 Chlamys rubida
ACTAGGTAACTAAGAACATAAACAGGAGATGAGACTAGGTAACTAAGAACAGAAACAGGAGGTGAGACTAGGTAACTAAGAACATAAACAGGAGATGAGACTAGGTAACTAAGAACATAAACAGGAGATGAGACTAGGTAACTTAGAACATAAACAGGAGGTGGCAGTAGGTAACTAAGAACATAAACAGGAGGTGAGACTAGGCAACTTAGAACATAAACAGGAGGTGGCAGTAGGTAACTAAGAACATGAACAGGAGGTGACAGTAGGTAACTAAGAACATAAACAGGAGGTAAGACTAGGCAACTTAGAACATAAACAGGAGGTGAGACTAGAGGCCTAAACTTATTGAAACACGTATTGATAGATTGTTAAACAATTTATGTTGTGTATCATTAGGCTAAATAGTACTACTCTAATAATTAAGCTTTGCCATCAGAACGTTTGTAAAATTGAAAGAGAAGGCATGCATTAAACTCATCAAGAGACTTAGTATTCTATAAAATCTTTTACAAAATAAAATGGAAGTAATTACATATTTTTGATGGACGTAACTTTATTGAAAACATTTTTAACCTGAATAAGAAAAGAAACCAATCGGTTATTCATTATTATTGTAAACTACACTGTGTGCCACGTCAACTCTTAGGGAACATAATTGTAGTAGATTAGTGTGTATATCATTCCTAATTCCTATTGTCAATGAAACGTTCAAAGCCTAACCTAGAAGAGCATTAATTATGGTCACTGCTTACACGTACAAAACATCACCAAGACATTTATACTGAAGACTCTAGTAGGCACAATACTGTTCAGCGCATTGTCGATACAATGAGATTATGTATGCAGAGCTTCATATGCCACACACACACAAAAGAAACAATCTTGTCATTGTCAGACACACAAATGTACAAATGACACCCCGCCCTGATTTGTTTTGCTATTTCAACTGAATGTGACTTCAAGTTCCCTTTTTCCACCTTAATTTCCCAAACTGTAGGATGACAATGAAGAATATCTATTTTTAATGATGACGTAATAACTACTGTTGGTAATGTTTTGGAATAAAATCATCAGAGGATCAAATCGTGACAGTACCTAAAACGAGACCTAAAACGGGCTAGGAAACTGACATGTAACTCAATCGAACTGTATATCAGCTTTATTGGGTGTTGATTATGGCCATATGGACAGCTTAAGGTTAGAAATAATTTTGGAATACCATTTTCAAAAACTTCAATCACTATAAGCAAATATTACACATCGTTAAAATTTTGTCAAGTTTCTTCTCAAAACTAGCATTAGTTGTGAGAAGAAACTTGACCAGAACCTCCTTTGAACTATTTTAACGATGTGTAATATTTGCTTATAATGATTGTGTATCACACAATATTAGTCATCACTGAAGTCAGAATATACGAATGTTTTTTTTCTTGTGAAGACATCACATAAAGTATTGTCCAATCAGAACGGTAATTTCCATTCTCTGCGTAGATCTTCGGTTACATGTTCAGAAACAGCCAAGGCAGTGAGGCACGGTAGTCTATAGTGGTAGGACACCGGGCTCGTGACCGAAGGGTTACGCGTTCGAGTCACGTCACAGCACTTTGTTGTATCATTGAGCAAGATCTTTACTCATCTTGTTCCAGTCTACTCAGCTGTAAATGAGTACGTGGTTGGGTAGTGCTAGAATTGTTGAATGCTAGTTGTGAGCGCCGAAATGGCAGCACAGGTTGTATGCTCCCCAGGGAGTTGAGAAAGATATTGGCTGTATGACTACGGATAATAATTTGTGAACCGCTTTGAGACGACCTACGAACTAGGTTGTGATAAAGCGGTATATAAGAACCCCGAAGTATTATTTATTATTATTATGTTAACTTTTCTAAAGATGCTATTGCTGTATCATAGATATTGCTAACTCATTCCCCCTGGATTTCATGATGAGCTATTCCAACCTTTGAATTGGAAGAGTTAAATTGTGTCTTCAGGGGTTAATCATTTAAGTTCATATAACATTTAAAGGCTTGAATTTTTTGTTGATTTTGAACTGGATAATTCAGTTTCCTATAAATAATTTAATCCTGGTTTGACTTTTAGTATTGTTGATTCTTCTAAAGTTTGAGTTTCTGTGTTGTAATGTTTTACTTAAATATTATTTGATTGGTGTGGAGCAATGCTTTATGTGAGCAGGGCAATTAATGGTTAATGGTTAAGACTTGGGAGAACATTTATGTTATTTGTTAATGATAAAAGCTTTGGAGATTTTGATGGTATATACTTGCAGTAAAAGTGTTCTAGTATATGTGTATGGAATCAAAATATCATTCAATGCTGAGCATGATGTTTGTTGTGTTTTAAAGATTCTCTTTATGTACTAGTGCTTCAAGTCTGGCGGTAGGATTAAGATTAGTTACTGCAATTAACTACAAATTGGAAATAAGAAATTCTTTCTTTTGTTTCTTATGATGCTACAGATTAATAACAAAAATGCACCATAGTTTTAAATATTGCAAGTTAAGGTGTAAAACAACAGGTACTTGAATTCTTGAAGAAAAAAAATCAATGTTTACCTGTTAATAATTTGGGCAATTTCAACATATTTGGACAATGATATTTGTAAAGATTGGGCAAAAAGGTGTTAAAAATAAGAAAAAGTATTACTGTAGACTCTTTTTTCTGAAAGCTGAAATATTTTATCTACAAAAAGATATTGCTGATTTAGCATGGTAATGTAACTGAAGTCGTAGAATTTTAATATATGGAGAAAATATTTAATGAATAAAAGTATTATAATTCTATGCTAGTGGTAATGTCACTGATACAAACAAGCTTATATGTATGTATTTTCTGTGTATTAATTAACTCAGTTACCCCTGAAAACACATTTGAACTCTTCCGATTCACAGGTTGGAATAGTTCATTATAAAATTTCAGGGGTGAATGAGTTGAGCTTTAAATTTTATGCATGATTGATAAATTATTTTGATATATGAATGTAAATATGTACCACCAAAAAACACCTTTCTTTTTAATTAGGAATTTGAAACTACTACTAATCAGCAACAGGATTCTGAGGATAATATGGTATGGCAGGTTTTAATAATGTACTGTATATGTAATATATATATATAATATTAGATCAGAAAGTATACGTGCATGTGTTGTATACGTTTCCCCACAGTTGTAGAAAATCATACAAATACGGATTCCTTCTCTAAACATGTCTTGATATCAGATTTATTATTTAAAAGAAAAATATTGCATATGACCTATAAGGTTCTACTTTAATGATAGTATGAAGTTTTTGAAGCTCCGATTTGGTCTGAATTAAGGATTTCAAACAAAAATGATTAAATTCTCTCACCCAATCTCCATCCTCCCACTCGTTCAAATTCTAGCTTCTGTATATTAGTATATCATTTGTTAATTAAAATGCTTCAAATAGGCTTATAAAATGATATAAAACCGATACAAGAGGCCAAGCAGGAATCCATATTTGTTCTATTCCGTCTTTGCATATTGCAGAGTTATATTCTCTTGTGAGCAGGTATTGATTGTTACGTCATTGGTTTGTGTGAGAAAATGACGTCGTTTTCTCAAAAATTGTTGACGTTACTCTCACAAACAAATGACGTAACAATCAATACATGCTCACAAGAGAAGATAACTCTGCAATACGCAAAGACGGAATATGTAGACCCTTTAGTCCGAGATCACTTTTAAATCTTAGATCACAAACTTAGAGCACTTTTGTGAGATTGAGAATGTAAACATGATAAAATGTCTGATTGTTTTGATTTTAGATTTGATAAAATGGACAATCTTTAGACGTCTTTATCTATCCGTAGAAATGCTTAGCTTTCTCAATAAAGTAATTGATGACTTTCACGCTTCTATAAGGATCTACACACTTTCTATGAAATCTGTGTCAGTAACATACTTGCCGTCTTTGACATGCTTCATTCATTACCTTCAGATTTCCTATACTTCTAAACATACGTGTGATTTCAGAACTCAAATTACACTTTGTTGCTGAAATTTTATTCAATGCCTAGCAGAAAAAGACAATATATAAATGACTGACCGAGCAGTATATTTTAAATCTGATAACATTTCTGTTTCGTTGTGCCGATCTATCAAGTAATTGTATACCGTATGTAATATCAGACATTAAAGAAATGTTCACCGAGGATGTATCTCGGTTATCAGGCTCATAAAAAACACTATATTTACTTTGTTACTTTCTACAATGTGGTGGCGATGCACGGTGGTGGTTTATTTTATTCAGCATGAAGCAAGCTTATAGTTAAATTTTGTCGTTGCAATTTTTTGTATTATTGCCTGGAGTTTGTCTACGACCTTGTGTGTACAGTGCATATACAACATTTATTCAAAATGAGGGGGGGAAATGTTGACTTTAAACTTATTATTCACACAGCATGAAAACCAAGAACTGAACGTGTTTGTTATAATTATTGGTCAGTTTATTGTAGTGCTTATTTAGTTATCTTGTTTTGAGCACCCTTGATATGCCAGAGGTCTCACAAACGCTCATGTACCCCTGGAATATGTTATAGAATAATTGAAGGCTCTGTGTGCGCCACCTTGTGGAAGACTTGTTTGATCCTTGGATGTACATATTGACTGTCTTTGAAGGAAGATGTCGCTCCTTAGTCTAGTGATTGGTCTTGTTTTTTTTACCTGAGACCAATCAATAAGCTTGCCGTGTGCCTTCAATTTTGCTATGACATATTCCAGGGGTGCAGGGAACTTAAGTGAGCTTAACCTCTGTAGTATCAAAGAGATGCTTTGAGCTATTCAGGGGATTGGTGAGGAAATGGGTAAAACATCTACCTGCTAAATCAAATTATATCTTAAGAAAATCTTATAAATAACTGAAATAAGATATTTCACATTTATTTAAAATATGCCTTTTGATTTTTGTGGTGTACTGTCAAAATATTATGCATCATGTAAGATATCAAATTAGAGTTCAATTTACATGTATGTATTTAAGTGTTTTTTTGTTCTGTGACCTGCAGAAAATTGCAAGTGGGGAATATTTTGATTCACAAAAAAATAAAGTATACTTATACTTTGCATATTCTGAAGCACATATTTTTTAAATTAATAAATAAAAAAATTATAAATTAAAAACCTGTACACATTGAAGCTGTTGTAAGTGTTAACCGATGTAGGAAGAGATTTACGGATAGTTTACAGACCACAGACCACCAGATCATGACCCTGTGGAACTTGTCCAAGCACAACGGCTTGTGTTTTGGCGTCTGGGAAATGATGCTCATTCAAATTGTTCGCAAAGACAATGTATTGAATTTCTGTGTGGGGTTTGAAGAAAAAGACTGTTGTTAATGACAGCTGGTGGCTTTAAATTAAGGGTTTCTTGCTTGCAGACAAGTTATGGTGAGATCAATAATCAATAATCTGACGTGATATCATTAGCAAAAATGCAATTGTCTGGAAGTACCAACGCAAGGTCATTTTGACTGAAGCAAATATGCACATTGCGGTACTGATGTTGGAGATATTTTTTTTTTACCATAAAAAGGAGTTTTAACATTTCAGATGATGGGGGGATCAGGAGGGGGTCTTGTAGACTTTGATGTTTCCCCTCCCCTCGTCGATGCTGAGGAACAAAACGTGAGGAATCTAAAATTTCCCTGCACTTTTTCAGAGAGCATCACACTCCTAAACAGAGCTTTAAAATTTAATAATGCCTAAATTTCTGTTTACTTATACAGCAAAGCATGGCCAAGCATACTATCTTTATATACTTTACAGATCTCCTGAAAAAAAGTGTTACGGACAACAGACCTATCTCTTCAGATATATGAAATATGATATAAAGCAAGGTTTGTTTTTAACACAAACAGGAATTGGCCGAATCAGCTCACTGTGGCTTAGTGAGTGGTTTTCAGCAGTTTAGAGTCGGGACTCTGGTCATTTACGCTCTTTGCTTGACAAAGGAAACGGGACATTTTCGAAAGCAATCAAAATAAGTTTTGAATTACTGTTTGTGTTTTAAACAAACCTAGCCTTTATTATTCGTATCAAGCTGATGAATCTTATTCCCGAAAACAGATATATAGTTTGCAATTTTCAGCTGAAATAACTACTCTGTTTAAAATAGTTCTTTGTCAATTGTTTAAAATAGTTCTTTGTCAATTTTCTCTTCAAGTTAAAATATGCTATTTCCTTTGGTTTGTTTAAGTCATCAACAAATATAAAAAAAATACAGGAGTCAAGCTTGAGACCTATCTACTGGCCATTACTTGTACAGTATTGTTTTTCAGTAATTGTAAATGCACAGTATAAAAATGACTTTGACAAGGGAATTAACTCTTGTGTTAGAAAAAATCCCTTATGTTGTTTTGTCTTTTCATAATATAATGGAGTTACTTCAGAAATTGCTGAATAAAAACTCAGAATTTACTTCATATAATAGCTAATTTGTAAGAAGATAACTAACTCATTCACCCCTGAAATTTTAGAATGAACTATTCCGACCCTTTGATTGGAAGAGTTCAAATGTGTGAATGAGTTAATAGATAAGTGTTCTACAAGTTCGTACTGCATACTTTGTAACCATTTTACACTAACATCTGTATGTGTTGTTGCTAGCGTGACAGATCAAAGGAGGAAAGGAAGTCGGTTAAGGTACAACAGAGACGTCATACCTGTTACGTGTTTTTTTTTGCTGAGTTGTCTCCCTTGTGTCAAATTGTTGATTCCCTGTTTTATCTACCAGTATGGTAATAACCATTTAGTTAAAAAAGACAGCTTTTATGGTGCAGAGTTGTTTAAAAGTACAATTCTTTAACACATATCTCTTGACAATAATAATATTTCTACTGTGACATTTCATATCAAAGAGATTTGAAAAAGAAAATTTAAATTAACAAGTTATTTCTTCACATCACTTACGACAAAGATACATGTGCAATTAGGTTTGGTACAATACTCCTGGGAAGAAGAATACTGGTACACATTGACGTAATCCTGTTTTACACAAAAACTCATACTTTGCTGCTGATAAACCCATATACTCTGGTTTGCCATGCCTTCTATAAATAAGGGAACTTCAGAATTTAAAGCCATCTGGCATTACATTAGGGAAAGAGTTCAGGCCGTTTTTAAGGATTTTTGGCTCATAGCCTCTAAGGATATTTATAAGAGTTTAAGGCTCCTGGCCTCTCAGGATATTTATAAGAATTTAAGGCCCCTGGCCTCTCAGGATATTTATAAGAGTTTAAGGCCCCTGGCCTCTCAGGATATTTATAAGAGTTTAAGGCCCCTGGCCTCTCAGGATATTTTTATAAGAATTTAAGGCCCCTGGCCACTCAGGAAATTGTTCAGGATGTAAGGACCCTTGACCCTTCAAGAATTATTTTAGGCCTTTGGTATCTTTGGCCCCTTTTAATTTAAGGATGTTAGGCCCCTTGGCGTATCAAAGGCAAATACAGAACATTTGCATATACTAATATGGCACAAGTGATATAATCAGAAATGTATTCACCTTTTGTTTTACTCTAATGAATTTTTCATCCAAAATTTAAAGCTTTAACATTTATATACACTAAAACCTTGCTACACTGCCTTCACTTGGCTGGTGTTTTATGGCACTATAAAGGGGGTTGGCAATATATTGAGGGCATTATATATCAAGGTTTAACTGTATACTCCAACTAACCTACCGCGTATAATCTGTTCACAAGAATGAATACTTCGTATCAATATCTTTTCATATTGTATACCGAGAATTTCGCCCTGTCAAAATTTCTCCCTTAACATTTAATTACTATGTATGTTATGTTGTTTACAAATGTCTCTTGTAATGATAAATTCTCCCCCATTGCGGAGGGTGAAAAAGACAAAAATTAAACTAGTAAAAAAAATCCCGGTATACAGTATCATATTTGTTTTCATGCTCAAATTCAAAGTACCAAGGGTATGTGCTCAAGCCTTGCAACACTTGTAAGAGGATTGACCTAAATATTAACTTTAAAGTATTACTTGGCTACAAGTGCAGACAATACTTCGGTTCCTGACGTGAATTATGAGTTGGGGCGAAATATTTTGAATTTTGAATATGAGAGCACTTCAATGAGGACAGGCTTTAGTCATGATCAGGTGCCAATCAACTAATGCTTTTAAGGCTGTATAATACCTTATTATATCATTCACCCCTGAAGACACATTTGAACTCTTCCAATTCGAAAGTTGGAATAGTTCATTGTGAAATTTCAGGGGTGAATGAGTTCTACTACGCCCTGTATTTCCTCTCTAAAGGAGTTCCACATTGACGAACCTGTAAAATATCTTACGAATGGGGATTTGAATTCAAGATTTCTTTTTTTATCGAAAACATGTTGGAAATGTCCAAAAAAGTAAATTTTATCAGTCACACTCTGGTATTTATAATATGACTACAGAATACTGATAAAAATACAGGGGAGATAATCAACACAAGCTGCAGAAATATGGTTTAAGATAAAATATATACTATAAACATAAATGGATACCAGGTATATTCATACATGTATGTTATATGTATGTCTATGTTACAGAAAATTCTCTTTCAGATACTGGGAGATGTAGAAAACATTTAATTTTTTCAAGGAAACATTCACTGAATATCAGACTATATCACTGATAGTTAAATACAGTTATAAAATGTATCTTTTAAAAGTTTCTCTGTAACTGGAGGTACATTTTGTACTTATATTTACCTAACATTTTAATATTCAGAATGTAAATTCATGGTTTTATAAAGAAACAAAGCTTCTCCATAACCAAGTCTATACATCACTATAAGATTGATAAATATCATCATTTGTGTTTGTTTAAAAACTTCACAGTTTTGAAATTGATGACATTTTGTTGTATGAAAATTCAATGACTTACTGAATTATTTTAATAAAAATATGTTTACAAGAAAGCCAATTGCAAGCAGACCTGAGCATGATAAGTTGTATACATAGGATCTTACATGAGTTTCCATTTCATATGAGATTTATGAAACGAGTTTTAAGAATTTTTCAAATGCATCCTTGAACTGTAAAATGCTGCTATTTTGACTCCGGTGCGTAAGTCTGTGATGTCATGTACTTGTCCTAGGCGTGACGTCACAATTGAAACAATTGAAACTTATAACCAATCACAGGGCTGATAGGTCATATTACATGGGTTAATATGCAAAAAAAATATGACATGGGTATATTCACTGGATAACACAGTTTATTATGTGATAAGACCCCTTTTTATAGCCTCGATCAGAGCTCTGATATGATCACATTCAATTGCAGAGGCATATGTCATGCTGAATATGTTAACACTAGTCTGTTAACATTATAAAATGTACATGCCTAGTTGTGACCCCTTTGATAGCCAGAGTTATAAACATGATACACCAATATGTATTTACACTACAGTTGACCCTCAGGCAATATTAAATATCATATTGAACATCAGAAGAAGATTCTCAAACTCTTAATTAAATTATCTCTTTTGAGTCCTTATAGCCCAAATTTTGTTTATTCAAAAAGGCACAGTGGTGATATCCCGAAGATATCTCTCTGAATATTCTTCGTTTCATCTCGTTTCACATACAAACATATAACACTAAATTTGATGTGAACAATATATTTAATCAATACTTCATCAAAGGTCTGCCCCAAAATAAACAATATCTGTGATACATTTTTTTTTAAAAGATCTCGTTACGAGGTCCAATAAAAGTCAACCTAACATTGAGAGTTGAACCTTGCCCCTAGCTACCAGGTTGCAAAAACTTTCTAATGTTTTTGGCCTTAAAGTCGACCAGGACTGGTTAAAGCACTTATAGTACCCATCCTCACTACCTAAACAAATCTAACTTCATATACATATATGATGATGTACATGTCAGTAGCAGGATTAATTAAAAATACATGTACTTCAATTGATTATTTTAATAAAATAGCATCCCTCTTGGCATTTTGCATTAAAAACAGGCAACATTGTATGATGCTGATGTCATTTATAAGACTATCGCACACGAGAGACCTTGATGTCATTTATAAGACTAACACCCAAGAAAGTCCATGATGTCATTTATAAGACTATCACACACGAGAGTCTTTGATGTCATTTATAAGACTAACACCCAAGAAAATCTGTGATGTCATTTATAAGACTATCACACACGAGAGTCTTTGATGTCATTTATAACACTAATTACACCCAAGAAAGTCCATGGTGTCATTTAAAAGACTATCACACACGAGAGTCTTTGAATGTCATTTATAAGACTATCACACACGAGAGACCTTGATGTCATTTATAAGACTTACACCCAAGAAAGTCTATGGTGTCATTTATAACACTATCACACACAAGAGTCTTTGATGGCATTTATAAAACTTACACCCAAGAACGTCCATGATGTCATTTATAAGACTATCACACACGAGAGACCTTGATGTCATTTATAAGACTTACACCCAAGAAAGTCCATGATGTCATGTATAAGACTATCACACACGAGAGACCTTGATGTCATTTATAAGGCTTACACCAAAAAATGAACCTGATGTCATTTAAAAGACTATCGCACACGAGAGTCTTTGATGTCATTTATAAAACTTACACCCAAGAAAATCTGTGATGTCATTTATAAGACTTACACCCAAAGAAAGTCCATGGTGTCATTTAAAAGATTATCGCACACGAGACTCTTTGATGGCATTTATAAAACTTAAACCCAAGAAAGTCCATGTCATTTATAACACTATCACACACAAGAGTCCTTGATGTCATTTATAAAACTTACACCCAAGAAAGTCCATGATGTCATTTATAACACTATCACACACAAGAGTCTGTGATGTCATTTATAAAACTTACACCCAGGAAAATCCATGATGTCATTTATAAGACATAAACCCGGGAAAATCCATGATGTAATTTATAACACTATCACACACAAGAGACCTTGATGTCATTTATAAAACTTACACCAAAGAAAGTCCATGATGTCATTTATAAACTTACACCCACAGAACCTGATGTCATTTATAAGACTTACACACAGGAAAGTCCTTGTTTCTATTGATCCGATTTGCACACAGTAAAACCCCGATGCATTAGAGTTTACCACTAAATCTCGATAATAGAAGATATTCACTGGTGTTGGATTATATTACTACATCACTACAGTTAGCTTATAACATAAGATCAATATCTTGTTAAAGTTTACCACTACATCAATATAGTGTATCACTACATCAATGTAGTGTTATATTTTACTACAACATTAATATAGTTATTGATTTTACCAATACATCAATAAAGTAATATATTTTACCACAACATGATGTCAACATCAATAGTGTTAGATTTTACCACAACATCAATATAATGTAGTGCAACATTTTACCACAACATCAATATAATGTAGTGTGACATTTTACCACAACATCAATATAATGTAGTGCGACATTTTACCCCTATATCAATATAGTGTTAGATTTTACCACAATATCAATATAGTGTTAGATTTTACCACAACATCAATAAAGTAATATATTTTACCACAACATCAATATAATGTAGTGTGAC
>JAUMHH010000033.1:0-11621 GCA_032359455.1 Chlamys rubida
ATTATACAATAACACCTCAATACATAGTGGCAATCTCCTCGGCGTGCTACAATTATACAATAACACCTCAATACATAGTGGCAATCTCCTCGGCGTGCTACAATTATACAATAACACCTCAATACATATTGGCAATCTCCTCGGCGTGCTACAATTATACAATAACATCTCAATACATAGTGGCAATCTCCTCGGCGTGCTACAATTATACAATAACACCTCAATACATAGTGTAATTCGTTTATTTGGGTTCTAACCTCATCGCAAGAACTAAGGTCATATTAAAAGAAAGAGTAATAAAGTCGGTTAAGAAACAATACATTAAATATTGCAACCCTAGGCCCTAAGCAGGTCACACGAGAAATTGTTTAAGATTTTGTTTAAGGCCAATACATTAAAACAGTGTCGAGAGATCATGAGGCAAACCTGCTATCTAATAAAAAGCACACGAGGACCACCTCATAGGGATGAAAGCTAATACTTCTTTAGGTAGTTATAGATACTTCTTTTAGCGTTTATTTATATCTAATTAGCTATAACAATTTTTAATACGAATTGCGTATCAGGTGATTTTTTCATTAATACACTCACTAGTCCTTAAAAAACGCTTGTCAGAGAAAACTAATCCTAACATCGTAAAAGCGTTCCACCGACCGTAGTGCGAAAGAGATCAAACAAAATCACTATTGTGGGGATTTTTAGTACAAAGTGTTTTTACAGATAAAAGATCAGAAAAACGAAATTGTTGTTTGGCCATTAGGGTAACTCTGGTACTGAAATGTAATGTGATCATTATAAGTTGGTACATTGACACAAATAAGTATCCTTAATTGCACAAGTGTACGCTCCAATAAACAGCACGACTTCTTAGTACTAATTACTACACGAGGATGGCAAGCGTGGCGATGACGTTTCCAAACGTCAAGCACGCGAATAAATCGTTTATAAAATCAATTTTTGAAGAAGGAACTAGGATTGAGTACGAAATATACGAAAATGTCTGCTAGTTGTATCATTTCATGAACATGTTATTTGTCACATTCAGGTTTCCTTTTCTTCTATGTTTTACTGTCATTCACACTATTATATATCAGTGTTTACGTAACAGTCTTTATCATAACTTATGTATTCATATTTACAATCATGCCCGCACTAAGATATAATATTAAATGACAATAGACGGTTTCTGTACTTGTGAGGGTTATGTGTCCTCTCAACATCTTTGGTCGTACGAAGTCAAATATGCCCGTATTTCTTGACCCTGATTTTGAGCCACACTAAACGCTTGTAACTGCATTGGCAGGCAAATCATATAATAAATAAGTCTTTGTTTAAAAACATTTAGTCTTGATTCTCGCAAAAAGAACTAGCTTTGCTTGGTAGCCAAGGAAGTCCTACATATACATTTTCTATTTTCTAGAAAGAAGACATACTACTTATCACACTTCTTTGGATCTTCCTCGTTCGTATTTGATTCCAAACTTCTCAGGAATCCCTTATAAACAACGTTCATTCGCTGGGTCTGATACCATTAAATCTGGTGACAGTGGTATTGTATTTTACTCCATTAGTTTAATTCGTGGAATGTGGATTTTGAAGAATTCAAAAGATCCTTTAATCAGTCTTGACCAGCTTCTCAAAAATGTTTCTCCATTTCAGGACATATGACTTTCCACTCTTCAAACTACCATGCCTAATACCAAATTGAAGTAACGCCGTCGTTCACCTATTACAAAAGTTGTCCTTTACAGAAGATGCCAGCAGCGATATTGAATATATGGCTGTGAAGCATTTTTGAGCATATGTTGTAAAAACACAAGACAAATGCCAATATGAAATATACTGAGGATGACATCTTCACTGAGCATGACATCTTCACTGAGGATGACATCTTTACTGAGCATGACATCTTTACTGAGGATGACATCTTTACTGAGGATGACATCTTTACTGAGGATGACATCTTTACTGAGGATGACATCTTTACTGAGCATGACATCTTTACTGAGGATGACATCATAAGAATTCCTAGTTGACACTTTCTTTGTTGAGTTCGATTGTTAAAACAATTCACATACTCTAGGTATTTCTATTGGAACAAGCTGAGTCCTTCTTCTGGCCAACTTTTTTTTTTTACATATATACCCGAATTTGATGACGAACTTATCAGGATAAAAGAGCTTATTATGATTGGCTACAAGACAGATTGCAAATTCCTTCCATTTCACTATTGATGTATCGACGATGTGCGTCTTTAAATTACAATACGTTATCGACCACATTGGTCAACGACACTACATACGCTTCTACATCACTTTTATAATGTTTGATTATGCTCAGTTCGGTGCCTTGGTAGTTCGTTAACCTTGCATCGCTTCTTACTTGAACACGATTTTACATGGCGTGTGTTGTCGATGCAGCAAGAAGCGTTTGCCCTTCTGGAACACTCAGTCCTATTCTCCTTGCACTGTAAATCTTTGTTCATATTTCGAATTCGGTATTGCTGACACTTAGGAATTCTTTTTTGTTATTTTTCGTCTCGTAAAACTGTCATCACCTGGACATAGTAAAGATGACACTGACATCTACTTGTTATCTGAAAGCTATCTAACGGAAGGTGCCCCGGAAAACACCACCAAAAAGAAGTTGTAGAAGGAAAAGTAAGATATGTTCTATTTTGAGCAGCAGCAAAATTTTGGTAAATCGTAAGCTGAGCAAAATCCCCGAATGAATCGTTGAGCACGAATGTAACGTGGAAAGTCACATAGCATGCTTATCAAACCTTTTCGCTTCTAGAGCTACACACTTTTAATTATCATTTTATTATAATTATTAGTGTTGACACTGGGTAGTCTTCTGTTGTTTCTTTTTATAACAATATGGATTGTTTGTTTTTAAGCAGGGAAATTAACTATCTATCATTTTTAAGGACTTTGGTATCTTGGTATGGGGACGGAATCCATTGCCGTCTCCACCTGGGAAAGCGTTCAACATCAACGCCAAACGTGGAGAATTGACAAGAAAAACACATGGAGGCAAAATATATTTACAATATAGTTTAAAGGTTCCAAATATTGAAATGGGTGCAGAAGATTTATTTTAAGAAACTTTTGTGTCCCAAAGTGGAGGGCACAAATACAAATCCCGTCTTCTACAGGGGAATTCATGTAAGTCGCCCCTTACGATCACGCAGTGGTTAACTGCAGGGATATTCTGTTTGGTTCGTGATCTGTAGGAGTATAATACGCGGGGTCTGATGCTTACTCAAGACTGCTTATTAGTGAAATACCATTCCAAAGGCACCCAACCAAGTTTGTTTAGAATGTATTGTCCTCAAACAACCAAGTCCATATGACCTGATCAGTTGTGTATTTCAATGTCCCGAAACGGAAGAGGTAGAAGAAGATCCGAAGCTTTGCAGATGGCCAGACATGCGTTGCTTTCTACGATAACTTGCCGGTTTATTCAGCACAGCACATTACACGGACAACGGATAAATCAGTCCTAACTGATATCCATCCTGAGGTGAGAACATTACCAAATATTAGGACTTTATTTTTGCTTCGGTCAGTACCCATAGCCTCCCTCGCTAGGGCGAACATGCAACACCTAGACAAAAATGAGGTTTTAAGAAATGAAGTGATTAGTAATTACAATGATCCAAAATGTTGCTGTTGATGTAGCAGGTTTATTACGCCGATACGATATAATATGGAAATAAGAAAGATACGATCCCTTTAGGAGACAGGATGTGCAATGGGGGCATCAATAAGGTTGTTTTCTACAATGTCTCCACAGAAACAGAAAGGATACCCCCTCCCCCATCCGATTCTGCAGGGAGGAGGGGACAGATAACACGCAGTGGGTACAGCAGGTTAATTCTTCCCCCAAACTCACTGTTTTGTTTATTATTGGGTCTTTATCTTTGATAGATATGAATGTGACCTTGCTGAGAGTATATATAATATCATACATCTAGTTAAAAACTTAACTTAAAAAAAACTGCAAACGAATTAAACATCAATGTCACATGCGTTTCCGATACACAAAGTCTGTAAACGCGATATCGACCGGCGTAATCACTAAAACGCCCGATTACCACGTGTAACGCTCCCACATAAATAATCAAAAGTGACCTAAAAACAGATCAGAACATCGTCGTCTTTAATCTGGTATCTGCAGTACAAGCCGTTAAGTGCAATCCTTATTCAGTTGCAGATGAATGAAATCAATATCACTAATGCATTCCATGGTTAATTCGTCACGACATCAATCTCGATAGATACAATACTACTGGTAATCGTTACCATGGTAATTCTAACAATGTTGTGTTAATATCCGACACAGATCCGAAAGGTGTCTCTCTAGGTTAAGATTGTTTTGTTTGTGAATTTGTTTATGTTTGATGTTTCTTTGGGATTTTACGTCTCGCAACAGCCACGCTCATAGAAAAACATGTTCCTAGATCGACATCGCCGAAAGGAAGGACAAGGAAAGTGTGAAAATAATATAGATATTTATTCCAAGTGTTGCAACTGGGCAGCAGATCGATTTTGGTTTCTTCAATGTCCCCCTAGCAGATTACACCGAGGACAAACAAACTGAATCCTTCTGTGACCCACATTAAGTTGCCCTTTGCGATATGCAGTCGGACACAGAAGGCCTAAAAAGTGAATGGAAATAGGGAAAGTAAAAAACGATATATATATTAGGTGTTTTAATGGGCTTGATCAATTTTGGTTTCGTCAATGTCCTCTAAGCATGCAGAGTTCCCCAGGTTGGTTGTCTCGTATGCATTTCCTTCTGCGGCTCTATGTATATAGGCTGGAGGCTGTATCTTGATGTATTTGCCTCGTTCATGTACCATGCAGAAGTCACCCAGCACAGTATTTGACCCGGTCACATTATTCTGGAAAAGGGCTATTCATTCATTGTTTTGAACTTAAATATAAAAACATACTGAGAAAGACCTCACCAGTTGTATTGAGTAAGAGAGATCATCTTAGAAGACCACCTGTCAGTGCTCTTGATCCCGTGATTAGTCTAAAAACATGCACATCTAAATTTCCCGATCTTTACGGGTGTTTCGTTTGATCTTACCTTGTCTCCGTTCCTTTCGGGTACCCCACTGGCAACCATGTATGCGTCTCCAATTGTCTCAACCTTGTATACATCGTAAGTGTCTATCCGAATGTCGAAAGTTGAGTACAGACTATTCAGCAATTCCACCACCTATCAAACAATATAAAATATAAATTATTAAAACATTTGTATTGAATCTTTACATATCCATCTTTCTGATAAGTAAAGCAAAGCCTTCGTATGTTGGATTAGTATTGCCTAAAAATACTTGGAATAAGTTTGTATCATATTTCATAAAGAGAGGTGCATTGCATGCGGGTGTAACCGCCGAAAAGAAAAGGTAGACAAATAAGAAAAGAAAACAATATTGAGTTATTGCAATTAGGGCAGTATCTGATTGTTGGTCACTTCAGAGTCCTCTAAGAAGATGTTGAACAAAAGCTCCCAAATCTGCACACATAGAGGCACGTTCTTAAATGACCTTAGCTATTAAATAATGTAAATGGTCGCTAAACCAAATAAAACTAATCTTGCGATACACCTGCAGTGGGATACAACATAACTACTATTAGTTTTGATTCTTCAGGCAGATCCACATTAGACAAGGAAGTGGGATACAGCAGGTATATTCTGTATCCTAATTTTAGCAGGTTTTTGTATGAAGTCACATAAAACGCTCTTTTAATCTGGTCTTAAATTTCAATTGCATTAACACAAAATAGTCAAATACTGGAAACAACATCATGAAATGATCAATCATATGCTCGAACTAATTGTCCATACTATAAAGTATCTAAAATCTGAATTTGATAAGATTGAGTTGGTAAACAACCAATAAACTAATAATCGGATGATATTAAACTGTCTTGCTGCATTTGAGACATTTTCGTAAAAGGGGGTGGGGGTTAACGTCCTCGCATTGACAAATGTCATATGAAGTCGGGTGCCTATGGAGATCAAAAATATAGATATTTAGTGTTGAAATGGTGGCCACAGATCAATTTCGATTTCTTCAAAGTCTTCTTAGGTCAAGACACAGAAGGCTTATCCTCTCTCTGAATTTGCAAAATAAAAAGGGGGTTGGGAATGGGTTAGGTGGGTTTGTGTTTGTCATGTTCCCATAATGCAAAACTTACACTAAACATTTGGAACCCATTCTTATTTCATTTTCTTCAGTTTAACCAATGGAAAGGAACCGATGAGTTGCAGCCAAAACAGAGTTCGACTGCAGGGGTAATACATAATGTTAAACACCGGACCTTGTACTGCTTGGCCTGAAAATTAGCTGCACTACCAGATTCACCAAGCCTGTAATACATGTTTACTAATCGACTTACCCTGTACATTGTTTCGCTCATAATACTTTAAAGAAATAGTCATATTTTACCAACGTAAACAGTTTTGATTATGCCCCTTTTTTAAGTGAGATACAAACTATAACGCTATTACCAATAAACACGTATTCCTGGCAAAACCAGAACTTAGGCAATTATATCCCCAGCTGAGGAAAATATGAAAGGCAATGCAAATTTCAAGGGTGGAGTGCAGGGAGACAGTGATGAAAAGTTTGACAAAAGATAGTACTCGGGCAATGATTGACCATAGTAAAACATGGCTAAATGTTTGTTTTGTAACTGATCGTGGTTCCTATGGAATCGCGAAAATAGATACAACGAATTTGAATGATATACTTGACTACTGATTGCTAATTACGGATATCCACATTTCAAAGCTTAAAAACAAATAAGGAAATTATCTGGACATATGCTTTAGAAACAATAGTTTAAATGTTTTACTTAGTTGTTTTTGAAGTAAAATGAAAATATCGAAAAGGCAAATAACTAACAGCTAACGGACTTACTGGATTTGTGTGCATATAAACTTTTAAGGAAGTTAACTTGAAGGTTTATTGAGATATGTTCAACAAATGATAGCTTGTAACAGCGAAAATATCAACAACTAAAACACCCTTAGAACAAAAGTAACTACTAAACAACTTGTTTATCTTGGAATGGGTTCTTAGCTCCACTGGTCCGTCGTGCGTCTCTAGAGGGTGGGACCAAAGGGAAATAGAAGGAAATCTATCAAAACATGGAATCCTTCTGTTTTTGTACGAATGAGGGATTTCAACAATTTGGTCTTTTACAGCATTCTTTTACCAATTATGAATTTTATATAAACGGAGAGTGTGGCCCTCCCTGGGGCAGAAGGCAGTGCTAGGTTTTAGTTTTATATTGTTTAACGTCCTATTAACAAGGTCATTTGTGTATGTGTGTATATATGCCGGATACAGTGGTTGTTATTGTAATTGCCTCCTTGTGATAGCGCGGATCTCATGCCGACTTTATACTATCTCACTGAAATACCATGCCGAAGGCACCCAGGATAGTATTCCGCCCGGTCACATTATACTGACAACGGTGAACCAGTTGTCATTGGCCCAAATGCTGAACGTTAAGCAGGACATAACAACTACCATTTTTAAGGACTTTGGTATGTCCCGGCCTGGACAGAACCCATCGCGTTCCTCACCTGGGCGAACGTTCAACATGAAAGCCAAAAGTGAGGTGTTGCCAACCAAGGCGATAGGGAATAAAAGGTAATTAGAAGTAGAAAGAAATAATAAGACCTAAAATATTGCAATGGGTGTAGCAGATTTACTTTGGTCGCTTTTGTGTCCTGTAATAGAGGGTACAAAAGCAAATCCACAATTCTGCATAAGTCACCTCTTACGATACATACGGTGGGTAACAGCAGGTGTATTCTTTTTGCGATCCCCGATCTGCAGGGGTGCTAGGTAACTAGATGGATGTGCATTGAAAGTTTTGTGAGTTTGAGACGTCCTTGGTAAACAACATATTTGTTTCTATGGTAACTTAAAAAAATGTCGACAATTCAACACACAAATAGTAAAAGGCACTTCTAGAAAATTCATGTTTTGTGAAGTTATACTTAACGGATAAAGAGATATGTTCCGGAAATGACTAATTTCTTATTTCTGGCTATTTGCTACCATGGTAAAAGGAAAATAATATAAACGCCAAAATACCAAAATGTATCACTACACTACTTGAATGATGTGAATACAATGTTTTATTTGAATTCCAATTAAAAATCTGACAATAATAATATAAAAATCAATTCCCTTCACTTAGCTCCTGTAAATGAATTGGCCTGAATTATCACAACACAAGTGTTATCTATATTCCTATGGAACTGATCAGAGTGTCACCCAATTTCCTAATGAATTTGATGTGTGCTACATCATGATATACATGTACAGGTTAATTTCGCGCGAATTCGAACTTTACTTTTAATGTTGACAAAGTTTCATTAAAATCTAATTATACTATATTATGGGAGTCTAAACATTTGCTCTAGTTTGTGTTATAGAGGTTGGCGTCTTATTTACATACAAGAAATAAGCCTCTCAAATATTTGTGAATAGCATTGGATTGGTCGCTAAAGAAACCAAAACATGTATTGACCATATGTATAGGTAAGCGCGGATAGTGCTATCAATGTTTAAAAGTCATCTTAACATTTGCTTTGAAGACTTTAGCACCCTATTAACGAATGTGCAAATTTGCAATTTCACCATTAGCTATTTACTGATGCGAAAAATGATTTGATATTTATAATTATTGTAAAAATGGTCTCTTATTAGCTGAAGGCAATGCAATCTAGTAATAAGTGCGATGTATTGATGCTCTAAAATTCTAACCTACCTAAATAAAAATGTTAGTTTATTAAAAAAATATAACTAACCATAATCACTGTTTGTTTTCTTTTCGTTCATTTCTTTTTACATATTTGTTCAACCTTTGGTTTCACCCTAATGACTTCTGCTGTGCTGAAGGGCCGTTAAGAATTCGAAAATAATAACCTGTGACAATTATAAAATATAGGATTATTCATTCGCGTCCGATTCATTTATCAACATACTACTTATTATTTACATGTCTTATAAACATTTGTATAAAAAGAAAACGATTTTTGTATTACTTAATTTTTTCTGTATGAAAGAGACATTACATATAAAGTTCAAACCTGCATTGGAGAACATCGGGCAGATATAGAGGTAAATCCGACAATATCACTAAAGAATATTGTCACTGCATCAAAGAACTCGGCAGAAATCTTTTCCTTGTTTTGTAGTTGGTGAGCTACTGACTTTGGGATCATTTGATACAGAAGTTCCTCTGTTACTTTCTTCTTCTCCTCAAGTTCCTGCGTTTTATTATTTAACTGGACGGCAAACTGATAGAATTTAGTGTTCACAGCTCTCGATTGTTGGAGAATAAAAAACATTGTTCCAGATATAAAAATGCATAGAAAGGATCGGATAATAACACGTATGATGTCAGAGTTTTCATCACTATTTACTTCGTATAAAAATGCTGATTTTAGTGCTAGAATTTCTTGTTCGATGTACTCACTTAAATGAAATATATTGTAAACATAACACAGAAATGTAGAGTCTGCTTTACGAATGTCTGCACACCGAGACGAGATTGATATATTACCATTCATTAACGAACTCCAGTTAGGAAATGACGGGCGCATTTTTTGAAGGTCCATTAGCACGAATTGCTTTGAGGTATGATAATACTTTAATGTATCTGAAATATTTGTTGCACAATTATGTTCTATGCAATAAATGGCATCAAGTAACATAATAGTTTCACTTTCAAATAACTCTCCCATCTGGTGGAGAAAGCCAAACTTTGATATAGACATATCGTTAATATAAGCTTTCGTTGTACTTACGGCGTTTTTCTCTATAGTCTGTAAAGACAGCATTGTATCACATATATTGCACGTGCTATTTGTTATTGGACACATGTCAAAAAGTTCACATAAACTTTGAACGTCACCTTGTGATAAACTATAGTTGCATACACGGTTTATATTGAGAAAGGGTAAGACGTATTTATCATTAATACCACACGATGATGATTCGTTATGTAGTAAGGCACTGAAGCGGTCCGTCAAGGAAGTTGCAAGTTCAAATTTCAAGATGTTCACTACATCAAATATTTGATTGTAACCTAACTTAAATTTTACTCTCATATCCTGAAATATATAAATTTCAGATAAATCTATGTAGATATCCACGACCAAAACGGCTGCAATAAACAAGAAAGCTACCATAGAAACCACGTAAATTCTCGGTACCCGTATCCTGGACTTTTTACTGTCTTCAGAGGAAATGCCACTTTCGGGATCCCAATGAGCAAACGTGGACAGTGTATGTACAGACTCTTTAGGGTGAACTTTGTTACTCTTCATAACTGACATTAGGATGTTTCCGCACGTTTAGTAGTTCTCTACATTTTCTTAATTGAAATATATGCTTAATCTACTTTGATATCTAATACGCTGAAATTTCTGCAAGTATCCCCATAATGTAAAGTGCGACTGTATCCATACATGTGCTAACCAATGGCTCATGTTCCTTCACTATCCATACACAAATATCCTCCTTTGATACTGGTATTGAGCACTTTTTGGCGTTTATAAAGCATGGTTCCTTATAGAATCCAATTGGTGTAAACATGTTTGCAATACTGTTGATTTGTTGTATCGCATTTCGTCACGTCCTTGAACGAACATCAACTATTAGTTACTCCGCTAATCCATAAGATGGTTGATCCGACGCACAGCACACCCTGAATGACCGAACACTTACATTGATTACACGATGTGGTCTGTCCTCGTGTTATCGACAGTGCTCTCAACATAGCCTACCCTGGATTGCACTGTGCTACAAACGGTGATAAAAGGAAATAGGACTATTTTGCAAAGAGCTGGAGTAGGACCGTTGCACTCTGTCCCCATATCATCGCGTAATAATGAATAAATACACTGGATCTTGTTCGGTGCTGCTTTGTTAGATACCATTACATGTAATGTCACTTAGAGACGGGAATTTGTGTATGCTTTCATTTTGATTGTGCTTGTATGCATAGATAAAGTCTGTTTGGTTTGCTTTGCTATCAAAATAGATACAAAAATATATTGAACAGATATTAACATAGGAAAGTGCTACAGTATTTCAGAAGTTTATGAAACAGTAAAGGTTGCCCTAAAATTTATTCGATGTTGGCATTTAAGAATAGTTTGGCATGTGTAGTATCAAGGGATACTTTTCAAAACATTATTGGCAGTAAGCGATGTGGCTAATCGAATGAGGTGCATTAACAGGTTTTTATGCACAATCCCAATGCTTACTATTATTACCGTTCCATATGCCTAGGAATAAAAGGTATGATATCATGTTATTTAACAAACTCGTTTGGTTTTTATGTTAATCGCATTTTTAAACATTGTAACATTTTAGTTTATGTTTGATGTGTTCCTTTTGTAAACGTCGGGTTTCTATTCTTTCTATTTTAGATGTTATTTGCATCAATTTATTCATGATGACTGGTCTTAACTCGTTACCAATAATTGTGCTCTTAGTTTATACCCAGACATGGAGTCCAATCCAGAAGCACACGTGACGTGTGCACATGTTAATTCGTTTGCAGTTTTAA
>JAUMHH010000044.1:0-11621 GCA_032359455.1 Chlamys rubida
AGAGGGAATTTTCCTGTAGCTCAGTGGTAGAGCGTCCGACTAGGGACCTTGGGAATCGCGGGATGTTATAGGAAAGGTAAAATGCAATAAGGACTGACAAGAATTCGAACTCAGGACCGCCAAACTCTATAAGGCCTCTCTCACTAATATTTTGGTTCGGATTTTGGTTAAACATGAATTTTGCTAGATCCGTGTAAATGCTGCAATATGATGTCCATCATGCACCTTACAAAATTAATAAATATTACAACACTTTAAAACAAATCATATGAACCAACAATGATATACAAGAAAAACTGATAAGGCGGGGGGGGGGGGGCGGTAATGTATCGACCATGTGTAAGTAATTCTTCGATTATTTCCCATATGTAGAAACAACTAGTAGTGCTTTAAACGGCGTTCTTACACGGTAGGAGAATTTCATAATCACTGAATGTTCAAATCATCGTCAAGTTTCGTATCACATTTTCATAACAAACCAGCACATGATGAGCACATGTTTAATGCTTGTGACGTCAAACGGCCCCTACTATAGTTTAAAAGACCACATTTGATTGGAGTCTTTTGGTTATGTCGACCAATCAAATTACGGCTAAGAAATAACCCCGGATCTCGCGATCACATGATACGTTGTAAATTCGCCATCTTGCGTCGTCGATCAACCTGAGTGGATATCCTCTCCGTAAAATCGAAATTTTCACCCTAGTTCAATTCCAAAACTAAGAAAAATGACTGACGTAGCTGAGAAACAGCCCCTTTACACACCGTTCTTCGGAGCAATGGGTGCAACGGCGGCTATGGCCTTCAGTGGTAAGAGAAATATTCAACTTTGCATTTGACACAGCACCGGGTGGGCAAATCATAATCGATCGTTTTGGGAATATGTCATTGATGATTTTGATGTGACATTGACGACAGGAAACAAGTCGTCACAAAATTAATATGTATGGCATGCTTGTAAAATTTGTGTGTTCGGTGCATATTTTTGTCGTTTTGTAATGGAGTTTCAGTTTGAAATGTCTTTCACCGACGATGACATCTGTTCCGGTTGTTGGGTCACGAGACGGTGAACGAAGGTGAATCATTGTGTATTCCAAAAATTCTCTTACTCAAATAGTCCAAGAAATTCTTGTATCTATCATGGCACTACATTTGTTGTAATTAATAAGAAATCGAAATATTAAAACGGAAACGAAGAAGGTAAAAAAGCAGGCATCCGACATTCCGTGAAAATGTTTCATAAAACATGTATGAATGAAGTGAAAATTTAGGCTGGACTAGAAATTTTACTTTCATTTTAAACCAAATATAAATTTTAAAAAAGGTAAATATTGGCCTTTTAACAGGTCCAGTACACTGCCGATTGAGCTATATAGCTGTAAAGATCTGAGCTATATAGCTGTAAAGATCTATAATAGCTCTATAGTGGCCTATCTGAAATAGGTCTTTTGAGCTATTTTCGTGTGATTTTCTTTTTTAAGGAAAACGAAACAAAGTCGCTTTTAAAAGAATATTTTATCATTGGGTTGATAACAAAAGACATTAAATATAAATATTCTTTTCAAAAAATAATGATGTAAAAAATATCGCTCAATACAGCTTCAGCTATAACTTATAGGTGAAAATAGCTATAACGTTATATATGTCTTTATAGCGATATAGCTCAATCGGCAGAGTGTACTGGACCTGTTTAAGTACACGAACATTTTAATGTCCCATCCTGCATTGATTTTACAACAAGTTGATATTACATAGTTAGCTTGCATATATATGCCTTGTCTGGTATAAAAAATATTTGTTCAACTTTAAGGCTACTGTATGGTTTTACCTACTGTATAGACAGTATATAGAGAACTTTGTAAATGTGCAGCAAAACTTTATTCAATTACAATTTTAGATGCCCCAAGGTTCTGTCTACTCTGTTAATTGGTCTGGGTCTTGGGGAAATGTATGATATGAAATACGATAGTAGTAGTCATTTAAATACAGTGTATATTGCATGTATCTACATGTTAATGTGAACTACTGTTAAAGTGACCTGTATTTCATTCTGACCTATTACTTTCTATAGGTCAGGATTCATTACAGCTAAACACGGAGCACCACAATAATAGATGTTTTTACTTATATGTTTAAAAGAAACAAAATTCAATTATTGAATTTAAGGAAAAACTCTTTTCTCTAAAATAGTTACAATGTGAAAATATTTTTCAGATTTAACGATGAGTACAATTAGATTATTTTGAAATTGAGAGAAGTCACAGAAAAAGGGCAAGTGTGTGCTTGACATTGTCAGTAAAGATTTCAATGTGACCTAATTCTGTGGATAGAAGTTAGCTATATAACTGTAAGATTAACATTGCTGAGCGACTGAGGTATTCCTAGATAACATATCTGGGTATCTATTTGTATGACGGTAAATTGAACGTTATGACCCTACTACGACCATACATACATATACTGTCTATAATATATATATCTCTCATTGCTACAGTTAGTGAGTAGGCACAATTTATAACTTCTGAAATATTTTCTCTATATTTTCCAAGAATTTTAATGACAAACTACCTCAATATAAGAAGTACAATTTAAACACTATGACTGCCCTCTTAGACTGTGTCCAGAAGCTTTCCATTCAATTGACAGAACCTTGCAAAAATGAAAACTTCTTGAAAATTTTCTTTCATCTCCTAAAGTTGAAACTAATGAAAGATCATATACAGTATGTATTGTAACAAACTGCTAAGTTCTTCATGATTATATCTTGTCAGGAAGGTTAAAATTTGGCCAGTGCTAGTTATACATGCAATTGTAAGTGTTTATAATAAGCGTTTTCAGGACTTCAAGAATTGAACCATGGCGGTAACTGGTCTTTTTTGCCAATCCAGGAAGTACATGTATGTTATTTATTGAAGTGTGTTGAAATTTTAATTACTCAAATAATTTGGTTTCGAAAGGCAGAGGTTTCATGATGAAATAAATAAATTGAAAAATAATGAGTCCTGCACAAGCAGTCTCATTATTCATTGTGTGAACTTAAAAAAAAAACTAAAAATGTGTAAGGTTGGTCTCCCTTGAATAACTGTAATTAGCTATTTTCTGCTACATGTTATCTCTTGTGTTAATAAGATATACATGTATGTAGTACTTACAACGCTCACAATGGATTAAATAAGGCTTAACATTTGGTTCTCAAGAAAGTTGAAGAAAATGTGCAGTATCAAGAGACTTGGAACTCTTTGATAGGAGAGTCATGTCATGATAACCCTAGGTAAAACATTGTCATTACATCATGCTGCTTGTGTTCAGTTAATTAGTTATACGTATGTTAGTATTTGCCTGGGGATCATGAAATACATGTACATTTTCTATGTCATTATGATTATTCATGGTTTAGAATGTGAGTTTTTATGATTTTTCTAGGACTATATATAATAAGTTTTACATATATGCACCAGTGTTCCTGACACATTGGCCTTGTCTATTATATACACACATGTTACATGTACACTTGACTTTAATATTAAAATATTCTTCTGCCATCAAAAAGTTGATTAGTATAAGTACATGCATGTGTATACATGTACTTACACTTATTTGCATACATTTCCACAATACAAATAATTCAAACCTATATTCTCATTTTGAGAAAGGTTTCATACTGATACATTTATAAGTGAGCAATTGGTATTAGGGTCTCTGAAATCGAAAGTGGCCATGGTTACATATATGTACAGTAATTAAGATACTAATCAATAATTTTTGGGACTCAGATATTTATGTTCTGGAATCACGCTTTCTGTTGGACTCATTACCTCTTTTAAGATTTACTCTTAGCATTTCGCACTATTTGGACCATCAAAAAGTTCAAAAACTAAGATGTTCAGGAGGTCTCGTCAATAAAAAATCACTGCATCGGTCAGAAAATGTAATAAGTAGATATCTACCACAACTATCTATTGCATACATACATACATACATAATAAATTTTACGTAAGAGTTGAACCATGGCCAGCTATCAATGCCCCCTATCTGCTATCAAAGTACATGTGTACCTTAGTATATTGTTCCTGGTGTTGGAAGGTTTATGTATCACTACATGAAAAAGCAATAAAAATGTATATGTCAGGAAATTTGATGTAAAATGACTTCAGGTTTTTTTTAGTCAGCAGAACCAAAATGTCATTTAAAATATTTTTAGTGCCTCGCATCAGAGATGCAAGTGCCCTATAGTAATCGCAGTGTCTGTCTGTATACACTTTTGTTTCTAGATATATTGATTATCTAAGAATCCAAAATTCAAAATTTGACATAATGATACACTGTGCTATGTTATGTATAGGTGTTTAAACTGTTTCTATAAGGTCAAGACCAAGGACGCATATATATAGCAGAGCCTTTGCTGACCTGAGTGTTCTAGTTACCCAACTATACCTTTATCAGACATTTGTTTGGCCAGTTACAGTTTGGATACGCTATTTATATAGAAAGTCTAGAAACTTATCTCAAATTTAACACTGGAAAAATGTATGTAACTTATCTCATGTTTAACAAAAATATCATTGAATTTGTGTTGCTGTTTTTCTGCAATATGTAAACAGTGTTCTCAAAAGATGAAACCGAAAAAATTCATAGAATCATGGCATTCTGATTTTATGTTGTTTTATT
Source organism: Chlamys rubida (assembly GCA_032359455.1). Taxonomy (NCBI): domain Eukaryota; kingdom Metazoa; phylum Mollusca; class Bivalvia; order Pectinida; family Pectinidae; genus Chlamys; species Chlamys rubida. The sequence goes on from JAUMHH010000044.1 coordinate 4,669, forward strand.
TAAACAAAGTCACTACACAGCATCCAGAATTATATATTTTCTATGGGTATTTAGGAGAAGAACTTGGGGTGTAAAAATATATGCATACAACAAAACTGAAAATAGCATTTGGAGACCGTAAACTAGGAGTGGATGGAATTTAGTTCCGTGATATGACTTAAATCATGGCAGCACTATACCAGTACATACATGAATCATTATTATGTGTTAAAGATGAATCAGTCAGTTCTAGTACTATCAGGTTTATTTATAGAGCACTGCACTTCTTAGAGTTTGCTTTATTAATTTTTTATCACAATTGATTCATTACTGAGATTGATCATGAGGGTGTACAATGTATGTAGTGTTGAAGTCTTTTCTACCTGGTATATGAATCGACCTGGTTGATAGGAACAAATCAATTTAGATATATACATGTATTATATCCGTAATGTCAAATGGTGTTTCAATATCCGACTATAACCTGAGGGTGACTAAACGTGACACAATATTGCTACGATTGTAGAGTGAAGCTAGGGAAATTGAATTGCCATAAGAATTCTCTGCAAGATCAAACACACTAGGTGTTTCCTCTGATTGATGTTGGTTGGGAGCTTCATCTTTCTCCAGTCCCATATCATCCAATCAGATCAGAGCTCACTAGGCTATCATCCAATAAGATGATAGTATTTCATTTTCTCCTCCTTATATACATTGTGTGTGTCATATATATAGGACCGAGTTTCCCACCATTGATTGCTGGTGGTAGATTGCTCCAATGCCTTGGTATAGCAAGCTTTCCTTTGACATCACTCAGCTGACAGCCAGCTGAGAACCAGTTATTGATCGCATGGTTTCTCCCATGGTGATCAATGCTTGCAGGATCCAGGTCCAGTGTTTACATGGTTGGGCTATAGCTGGCTTCTAAGCTAGGTTTGAGTACAGGCAGTCGTACTGCTGTAGTCAGTGCATCAGCTTCTGGCTGTAAGTGTCTAACCATCATGGTCAGCAGGCCAACATTAAAGTCGGGATTATAGCCCCATTGTGTTACACCATGTAATACCTTACTTGGAGTATTACCAATTATATGGGAAAATATATAGAGATTTTCTTCACATGTTCTCAAAAGGAAACGTTTAACACAAGTAAAGTGACAGTATTGGATAGATAAACGTACAGTCTATATCCTACCGATATACTACAGTATTTTATAGATTTGTACAGGTCTAACTAGATTATAGCTAACTTCAGTAAATACTACCCTATAGACTAGAGCTGAATCGGATATTTGAACATAGTTAATGGATATTTGTTTCCCAATATTCAAACATGCATACAGTTAATTGCATAAAACATCAGTTAAGATAAAAATACATTTACAAAGGAATCAAGCTGTTCTATAGCTCTATGTTTGAAAGACCTGATAAAACACAACAGTTACATCCTGAACAGATATACATTAGCTCATAGCCTTATGATACCTGAGGTTGTTCCAGTTGACATAATCTTTTTAAAAAAAGCAGATGTTCACTTTGCATTTCACACCAGGATACTGCAAGTACATGCATACTGATTTAATTAATGCAAAATGAATGAAAATAACATACACCATATACAGAAATAGATGTGTACTATGTATGTAATATTTATGATCAGAGGAACGATAATTCTACAAAATGAAACTAAATGAAAAACACCCACAAAAATAAATAGGTGGCACTAGTACTGTACATATTTGATAGTACACGCATTCATGTTGTGGTACGTATACCTAGCTATAGCTTTACCTGATTGTACATGTGTGGTATGTATGTGTTACTGTATAACACCGGAGTGACTTGAGCCAATTGAGGCTATATCCGGGATCATTCTGTATGGGGGATTATAATATTGATCTGTTCTAGCACACCTCAACAACTGTTTTGAGTATTTCCTGAAATGTTATATAGTTCCAGTGAATTATTTCTCCCTCATAAATCTCCATTTAAAAACAGGTAGTACTTTTGAAAACATTTGAAGTAATTTTAAGGAAAAACAGTCTGTGAGCTATACATATTTAATTAGTGGCAGGAAGGTTGATGGCCATTTGAAGTCAACAGTCCTATAACACGTCACATATACATACACGTGACTATCTTGTATATACCCTCAAGCAGAAGTCCATCCCACTGCATACCATATACATATAGATTAGGTAATATGATTAGACTTCCACACAAGACACCTTCTCTAAGTGTACCCCTATACAATTATATTTCATAATTAGCCACAGGGCTATATATATATCAATAAATGTATCTATACATTACATAATGCTTCCTCTCTCAGTAGATTTCTTCCTTTTTCCATGTAAAAGTTATCCATTATATAAACACTTATTTTCCAAAAGTGTGCATAATGTTCCTTACTCTACACTTTTTTTTTTTAGTTCCCAAATCACATCCCCTAATCACATCCCCTATCAGTGCTTTTTTAGGGGGAATTTCAGGCCTTATAAAGCCCCGTGTCCTAGATCATTTGAATTTTTCTGCTCTATTTTCTAAAAATCAATGCAAAAATCAGTTTATATTGCCAACATTATGCTTTTTGTGTGTGATATTTTCCTGAAGTCACAATGCACAGGCTCCTGTGGAACGGAGGTAGAGAAATCACTGCCAATAATGTGAATTGATCAACACCCTCATGAACATTTTTCAATCATTACGGCATAAATAATTATTTAAAAATTCTCGGGTTTATGTGCAGTCACTACTAGCTATATATATACACATGACTTATACAATAGTTAGTCCTTGACCTCTTTATTTTTTATGCCCCTCTATGAAATAAAAGGGGGGGGGGGGGTCTATGGTTGCACACACATATGGACATGCTCTCTGATCTTGGTCCTACATTTGATCTGTTTTCCTTGATTTAAAGGTCAAGGTTACCAAATGTAGACAGTAGAATGTGATTCTAACTTTGTATAAATCAAATTCGATCAATGGTCTACTTTCTTCATTTACCTTCAGATTTGAATAAAAAGTCATTCAAGATTTCTTTTATGTAACAAATTCAACATTATGAATCCTGATCCCAAAGCTAAGATCATTGTTGCAAATGTGCCATCAATAAAAAAAAAATTGTCCATATTTTTCGGAGTTTTACACAAAGAGATACAATATCTTGAACAAGTTCACAATTAAGTCACCACCGTAAAACAAAATCACTGTCTGATCCACTTGTTGTTTTGTTTCAGCCTTGGGAGCTGCCTATGGCACAGCCAAGTCTGGTACTGGAATCGCTGCCATGTCTGTGATGCGGCCGGAGCTGATCATGAAGTCTGTGATCCCCGTCGTCATGGCTGGTATCATTGCCATCTACGGTCTGGTCGTAGCTGCCCTCATCGCCAACAGTATCACCAAAGACTACACACTCTTCACGTATGTATTCCACACTTCAAAACCAAGAAATTCATACAGAATCAGTTAACTTCACAAACATGTTATGCCACAATACTCAAAAATATCAAAAATTGGAACAATTAAAGTTGTTTTAACCATATGAATGATCCGTTGCGGAAAAGTTCTTTTTAGAATGTCATTGACATTGATATGATCATAATTAGTTAGCTAGGTGTGTACAAGTCAGTGTTACAGTGTATTGTAGTTTTATAGGTGAATGAAATCCGAAGAGTATTAATTTAAACATTTAAATTTCCATTCAATGTATTTGTCAACATGTTAATTTCTCTTCATATTTTTATTGATGAAGAGGAAGCCATACATGTCTGCATTAACATCCTGTTAAACTTATTCATTTGTCACTTGCTTAATGGCCCTCCTCTTTCTCCCCTATAGGAGCTTCTGCCACTTGGGTGCGGGACTGAGTGTGGGTTTGAGTGGTCTAGCTGCTGGGTTTGCCATCGGAATTGTGGGAGATGCAGGTGTGAGAGGAACAGCACAGCAACCCAGATTATTTGTCGGAATGATTCTTATTCTTATTTTTGCTGAAGTACTGGGTCTATACGGACTTATTGTAGCTCTTATCTTGGCCACCAGAGGATAACGCTTCCACACACTTCTATTGACTGATCATACAAACTGTAGTAACAATTGGAAACACAGCCGACTAGATACAAGCAGGCGAGTGACCCTCGACCAACATTCCGATTGTAGCATCTTCCTGTATCTGATTATCAACTTAAAAATACGTCTTTTGTTTATTTAGTCATTTTTACGTAAACAAGTTTTTAGAATTCTTGTCAGAACAAAGTACAATATGTAGAATGGGGACAAATTGTTGTGTAAAATTTTGATCGTCCTTTCTGTTATTGGGTAATAAACATTACTTATACTTTCTTAGATTGTTACCGACACAATTTAGAGTTGGACGTACCCTGTACTTCAACACAAGTGCCGGCCATTGTGGTGGTATGATGTGACGTGTTCCAGTTACCTATATGTTGACGTTAGCGTTGTATATATTCACAAACCGTTGCTGATGGATGGGCATGTCAGATTGTTTGAGAGTTTTAATAAAGTCAACAACCTTCTTACATCATTGTCACACTCATTGCTAACAGATCATGCATTTCTAATCCCTCGAGTGATTTGAACAATGTCACCAGGTTGTATGTGTGAGAATGATTGAAGACTACAAAGTTGATTTGTGATTATGTTACCTAGTGGTGCAGATGTATCCAATTATTTATATATAACTTACAATGTTATAGAAGAATCCGATCATGGAATTATTTACCTTATGAAATAATTTAATTAATTTCTAATCTTTTGTGTATGTATTTTGTCCTGTGTGTTATTATATATGATACAAAATATATTTGGAAATGTAGATATATTTTTTGTTTGTTTTGGTCTGCTCTGCAGACAGTGATACAAGATAGCCAGTCAATGATGCGAGAGTGAGCGAGAAATGTTCGAGAAAATGGGTCAGAAAACGGGATGAATATTGCTAAACTGCTTACATATTTCATAGTTGTAACAATAAAGTGCTTGTCTAATCCAGAAAATCAAATTTGTATACAAGGCTATGAGCATCAACAGTTCTGTGTCGCTAACATCCTAATCATAAATACCTGGACGCCAAAACCTACATTTATTTCATGCCTTGTGAAAACCATAGTTCCAGACATTGTTTGAAATGGTCTTTATTTCTGCTTCATAGAATTTGTTATTAGACTCGATGCCATATTCCTTGTGCAAAAATATTGTGTAACCAGTTCAGCTGTCTCAGCCCATCCTTCATATCCTAACTAGTCTCGACAACCTGTACACTAGGTACATATTATCTACGATTGTTGTTTATAAGGGATCAAACAAGAAGACCGGAGTATCTAACATTTTTCATCTTCTAAACTGTTTGGTTGATGTGTAGAAATTTGTGAGCATTCCAGTAATGCCAGCGTATGTTGTAGCTCCGATAGTTGTATGTATTTCCTATACAAGACCAGCTATTTTCAATGGAGCTGTGAACGTTTTCCTCGATCACTATCTAGCTGTAAAATTTCCTAGCAGAACATTTTTCTAAATTGTTTTCCCCAACCATGTAAACAAAAAATTGCATGAATGATATACACACGAAATTATAAATATGATATTGTCATTTTCATGTACAGAGTAAATTTGTTTTCATGTTGGTGAGAGTATTAAACAGTCACCACACAAAAAAAAACTAGTTTGTTGTTATTTTAAAATACATGTTTCTGTTGCCCTAAGATGAACGTACCAAGAATGTACTGTAAACCAGTATTGGCAAGAATTGTCACACAGGAATTGTTTCAAATCAGAAACTGTTTGGGTATTTCCCTCATGCCTTTGAGAAATCGGGACTGATCATAAAATGACAAATTCTTTAAAATTCTGACAGAATTTCCTGAATGGTTTCTGGCTAATGTGTGTCACCTAATGGAACCAGTAGCCATAGAGAACAAACCTTGTTCTCCCAAAACACAAATAAGGCTTTTCCACCATTTGGTAAAAAGAAATGGTTTAAAATATATCGCTAACTGAATTGTCAAGAAAAATAAAATTTCCCTTGTTTTGAATGTAATACACCAAATAAGGCTAAAAGATGCATCTTTTTAACACATACCACAGATCATGGAATATGTACTTTTTGTACATCCCTTGATCTATCTATGATGAAAGCTTATAAGTTATATAGCATACAGGGAATATTGCTATGTGTAGACATGTATTGTAGCATACCGGTACTGAGAGAGGTTTGAATACCTACATCTACATGTAGCTTAAATTGTATTCCGAGCCATTGCCTTCAGTACATTTAATGTACCTACACACACAGGTAAATGTGTGCTACAGTGGAACATTTTAAACGAATTTGTTGTACAGGTTCTTGTGAAACTGCATAAAGTATGTAAAGTACTGGTTTCATATGGTCCCTGGTACTTCTTCACAACTAGTTTCAAATTATCTATATACCTATGGCAGAACTGGACTGGATCGATTCCTGGTGACCAGGTAGCTCTATTGGCTATAGTGTCTTAAAGAGTTCGGAGGTCCCAAGTTCAAATCCCGGTCTGGCCATTGCATTTTTAGGTCACCTGAGCTTTGCCCAAGTGACCTATTCTGATCGCTTTCCGTCGGTCGTGCGTAAACTTTTTACATTTTCAACTTCTTCTCGAGAACCTGTGAATGGAATTTTTTCAAACTTGGTCAGAATCATCCTTGGTAGATGAGGCTACAAACCCCAAAGGGAAAATTAACCAATATTTCAAAAATCTTCTTCTCCACACTCAGAGGTACTACAGTCAATTTCTGTGCATGGATAGAAAGATCATCAGGGGCTTTATTGAAATTGTCAATTTCAGGACCCCCGGACCATCCCTTCTCCCTTGGGGAGGGGGTCAAGTTTACTATAGTTTATATTGGGGAAATAACACTTTTGTGTTTATTTTGACAATTCTCTGTAGAAAATTATTCTTACTTGGTGAGAATCATCCTTGGAGGAAG
>JAUMHH010000055.1:0-11620 GCA_032359455.1 Chlamys rubida
AATTCGGAACGCCTTTAGGTTGTATACTAGATCTATAGGAAATCGATATCTGAGTTATCCAAAAGCTTGTAATTAGCGACAGAAGCAAACACACGAAAGCAATAACAGGCAGAGGTCAAAATCTGGGACTGAAACCAAAACTAATAGTCCCCACTGGGGTTCCCCCAGGGGTGACTAAAAATGCCTTTAATAATAAAATTTTAATATACAACATTTGATATAGCGCCCTATCTAGCTAGGATAAGCATCTCTAAGGCGCTTTACAGTACGTAGATATACACTTAATACAAGCAATACAATTAGCATATACATCAATCAATACCAATCCGAGGAATTCGCGTTAACTAGTAGTCATATGCCACCTGGCTAATATCTCCCTATGTGTGTATGCCTGCGCGTGTGATGGAGATGTATTGTGTTCTGTTTGTTTTGGGACCGTGCTTCCAACGATATAATTTAAGGTGCCACATCACTTGAATGCTACAGCACAGCTACCGCAACATCCACCCCAGACCATTTTATACTCAACCTGGGTTGTTGGAGTTGTGTGGGCAGGGGAAAAACACTTTCTATGAATATTCTATGCGTACGACGACTTCGGGGATCGAACCCCGGCCGCTTGCGTGGCAGGTGGCAGTGTTAACCACTCTACCAATCCGCCTTTACTGCCGATCCAAAAAAGAATCAAGCAGATGGTACTAAATCAGGTATATATTATTTTGCATGGTAAATGCTTTGAAAATGTTTATTGAAGGGTTCGTAACAAAAGTTTAAATCATATTGATGTACAATTTGATAATGGAAAATAATTACAAAACTAATTATCTGTTCAAGAATGAAAAAAACCGAACAGAGGCGCACATGCTCAATAATCTAATTTATTCACAATGCTTGAAAAATATTGCAAACGGTTAACTTGCACCGGTAATATCAAATTCTAAACAAATTATATAATATTAATGTATTACCTTTTGGTTTCCACACGTGGTTCCGGTAGCAGCGGTATAAATATAGCACGATGTAGAACCGGGTCTCCTACATCGCATGGAATAGCACATGCTAGAATAATCGGAAGTGTAAAACTCCTGAAAAAGTAAGCAAAGAGCAACATCCACATTCAGGTCTTTTTATTTTAGAGGATGTCATCTTCGAAACCCAGTTACAAACATCTTCTTTTAACACCCTTTGAATATCAATGGCTGGCGGTAAACTATTTGGTAGATTTAAGATATGAAAAACCTGACTAGTTCCTAAGCTGACTTCTATCATTTAAAGATCACAGAAGAGGTACATATTCCGAGAGCACGACCCTTGGATGTCGAGCATGGGTGGACGATGGCGTCGACCCCTTTATCATTGATGTATAACGATTCATCTACATGACCCAAGTAGTTTTCTCTCCCCAGTATAGCCACAACCTTACCCTGCACAAGTGTGATCCAGCTCCTTCAAGTCGCACGCACTGCTCGTCAGCCGTGATCACCTGACCCGGAATCTCCTGGTCATACGGGGTCAAGGCCGTCGGATCGTGATCGCTACTCAATGTCAGCAGACAGTTATTCATGTCTCTAAAACCCAAAATGAGGCTTCATATCACATATACTATATATGTATATATAACACTTATGCCGTGTACGTATGTGCTGATATGTTAGACCTCTTTGTAAAATATCGTATACTTGTGTATAGTGTAAACATTCGTGAAAATGGTAAACCTATGCTAGACTGTTACAGTACAACTATGTAAGAGTGTAAACCAATGAAGACTGTCACAATACAGCTATGTAAGAGTTCAAACCGATGTTAGACTATCACAGTACAGCTATGTTAGAGTGTAAACCTATGTAATACTGTTGCAGTACAGCTATGTAAGAGTGTAAACCTATGTACGACTATCACAGTATAGCTATGTAAGAGTGTAAACCTTGTAAGACTGTTGCAGTACAGCAATGTAAGAGTGTAAATCTATGTAAGACTGTCACAGTACAGATATGTAAGAGTGTAAACCTATGTAAGACTTTTACAGTACTGCTATGTAAGAGTGTAAACCTAAGAAGACTCTCACAGTACAGCTATGTAAGACTGTAAACCTATGTTAGACTATCACAGTACAACCATGTAAGAGTGTAATCATATGTTAGAGTGTCACAGTACAGCTAGGTAAAAGTGTAAACCTATGAAGACTATGACAGTACAGCTATGTAAGAGTGTAATCATATGTAAGACTGTCACAGTACAGCTAGATAAGAGTGTAAACATATGAAGACTTTCACAGTACAACTATGTAATAGTGTAAACCGATGTAAGACTGTTGCAGTAGCTATGTAAGAATGTAAACCTATGTTGTATAATATATGTGTTCCATATTTCACGTACATTGAACACATTTTGAGTAATTGCCCTGAACACGTGTCCTGAAATTTCATGTAATGTTGTTTTGTTATTTATACTTTTGTTACAGACTCACGTATTTAGTTGTGTGACGTAAGTTTCGAAGTATGTGACAGAACAGCTTGAAAATTTCCATGGATTATCCCTCGCTGAACTGGGACCTGGACCAATAGAGGGCGACATGATGTTCTGGTTGTCTTTCGGGCACGAATTTCCGTCCTGGTCATGGTCAGCTCCAAGGCTATAGGCAACAAGCCGTGACGTTATGTTATGTAATTACATTAAACTATGATGTCACAATATCAAACCGTCACATTACAACAAACTAAAATAGCATAGCTAAGACAAATACTACAGATAAAACATGTGTTCAATATGTTAATATAATTGATAGAATTTAACAGCATTAAGAGCAACATTGCGACGAGAAAGAATATCTCTGTCACCTTGACATATGGATTGCTCTCTCAATATGTACATTTCACAACAAGGGAGTTGTCTTTTCTCGTTAAGGATCCCTATCCAACTGCACTGTGGTTTTTCCTATTTAGAGTAACCTCCCCTTAACTTCCGCAAGGCTATAACTGTAGCACAGTTTGGTCAGGGTACTTCCGTTAACAAGGAGAAGCTCTCTCGGTAAGAGCGATAAAATAATAGTCTGAAGTACAGGGTTCAAATCTCGGTCTAGTCCCGATAATTAATGTTGGTGGTTATATTTTGTTTGTCATACCTTTGTTATTTCTTTATTAAAGTTCCAAAAAGTATGGTTATCTTTTCAGACATGATTTATCACAGCTATAGTCATGCCGGGAAAAACAGTTTTAAATGAATAGTTACATCTTTTGGCAGTGGTACGGGGTTCCTTAATATATGATATATCAGTTTCACTCACTTGTGTCCCAGTTCATGAGCCGCTATTACATTCGTGTCATAGTCGAATGAATGCTCACTTATCGATTGTTGAAGACTACCACAAGCGCCTGATAACCACGCAAGACCTGAAATGAACACGTGACACATTTGCAAAAAGACAATGCGCATTTCCGATGATCAATATCCGCTCGTACGCGCCATATCTTCCTGTGCTGATTTGATGGTTAATTGCATTTTGTTTTAAATAAGAGTCTGGATAATATCACATTTGTCATATATTTGACCTTCATATATTATTGATGTAATTGCATTTTTTATTTTTTATTTTAATAGTTACAGTGCGTAGCGTATGGAAATGGAATATAATATGACTATTATCCTACCTGGTATCAACCCTCGATCAATATCAACCCTCAGGCCTCTGACCCCTCGGGCTGATATGGGTTTCCCGGATTGATACGGATTAGGATATGGAAGTGATCGTGCAATATGCAATGGTAACATGAATGTATCTGTGACATTTACTTCACCATTTATTCACCTGTGACGTAGCCGTCACTACGTTTTTACCGATAACGTCATACATCAACATGTCCCTACCTGCAAGGCCGCTATCCCCTACCGTTGATATAAAGTCGTACCTATAACAATCATGAAATAAAGACAATTAACATAAATCTATTGTCTGTTATATCTTACGGTAATACTATGGTGAACAAAGTGAATCTATTGAAATTTCGTCTAAGTAGGAGGACATAAAGTTTTGATTGTACATATTATTACAGTCGCATTTTAGCTTTGCGCTTTAGGGAAATTCCCGTCAGCTTAATCGGTAGAGCGGTGGGCTGGGAAGCTTGGGGTTTCTGGTTCGATTACCGCTGTAAGTACACTTCTCTCTTTCCTATTACAGATGGTGTCCATGACCCTCCAGGTGGTGACAGGGAATTTGAACTTGGATTATGGTGGTTGGGAACACATTCATATGATTACAGTCGCCTTCTGGCTTCGCGCTGGAGAAAATGTCACTTTAGCTCAATCAGTAAAGCGGAGGTGTTGGAAGCTAGGTCGTCGCTGGTTCGATCTTAATTGTACATGTCAGCACACTACTCTCTTGTTACACACAGTAGATATAGTGTTTTGGGCTTAATAAAATATAACATAAAGGGATGATTGATTATTGAAAATGATTTATTTTGGTTTAGTTAGTTTAGTGTCCTATTTATGTCTCCAGCCATGTGCGTACTCTGACGGCAGTATGGTGACTATACTTCCTTGTTATGCTGTTGATCTGGTGATGGTTTCACCTCACTAAAATACCATAATTCGAAGTTCTATTATACCGCCTTATCACAACTAGTTCGTAGGTCGTTTCAAAGCGGTTCACAAATTATTATCCGTGGTTATAGGTCATTTGCAACCAGCCAGTATCTTTCTCAACTCCCGGGTGGAGCATACAGCTGGTGCTGCCGTTTCGGCCCTCACAGCTAGTATTAAACAATTCTAGAACTGCCAAACCACGTACTCATTTACAGCTGAGTAGACTGAGCAAGCGAAATAAACGATCTTGCTCAAAGATACAACACAGTGCAGTGACGTGAGTCGAACCCGCAACCCTTCGGTCACGAGCCCGTCGTCCTACCACTAGACTACCGTGCCTCCATACCAAAGACACCAAGAAAGTATATGTTTGAAGTATTTCAACGACCTTTTAACTCATTCACCCCTGAAATTTCCTAATGAACTATTTCAGCCTTTGAATTGGAAGAGTTCAAATGTGTCTTCAGGGGTGAATGAGTTAATCAGCAACTCCAAATGCTATATACAGCTCTGATTAGAAATTAATAGCACATTGTTCTGATCAGAAATTATATATATTTCATAAATGGAAAATACACAAAACAAAATCATTTTGTTTGCAAAAATAATAGTGTCAGGTAAATGTTAAAGTGAAAAATGTAATGCTTCCTTACGAATTGAAATGAATTATCTCAGCTAAAACTAGTATCAAAATTAATAACGACTATTCGAATCATTATTTAACAGAAAAGTTCAAAAGTTTCGTGAATGTTTTCTACATGTAAACCCCTACGGATATAACTGTCTGTAAAATCAGTAAAGATCATTGGGTATCTCAACATATTATATATTTACTACAAATCATTGGGTATCTCATGTACTACAAGTCATTGGGTATCTCAACATATTATATATTTACTATAAATCATTGGGTATCTCAACATACTGTATATGTACTACAAATCATTGGGTATCTCAATATAATATATATTTACTACAAATCATTGGGTATCTCAATATATTATATATTTACTACAAATCATTGGGTATCTCAATATAATATATATTAACTACAAGTCATTGGGTATCACTTTGCATAATTGTTTCTTCATATGTATCAAACGGTCGGTTAATAATATTTCTGTGACGTCATTTCTTATTAACAGACATCAAATCATCGCAAGAGTGTTTCATTTATTGAAAACTTTAAGATCTTGGAAAAATATCAATAGGTGATGCACGTTTTAGATGACAAAGTACATCATAATACTCAGATAATATATGTATAACATACATACAATAACAGAGCACGTGCTGTTAACATTATACCATGTGACGTGTGACGTACCTACTGAACAACATAGCGTGGTCGTAGCCGCAAGGAGAGATCGCGAGCTGTTGTTCCCAAGCCGTGTAGTTGTTGAGTACGTCACCGGCGTCCACCTTTCCCCCGCTGACTCTGGTCTCCGTCCACTCAGAGGTCGCAACGGACTACACAAAGACGAAACACATTTAAATGTGAAAAGATATGTGTGTGACAGTCAGTGTGTATGGCATGGTGGTGTAACAAGCCCGTTCATATCACACACCGACGTTCACCTTCCAGATCTGATATACCTAATGACTATACGGGTGTAACAATTGCAAAACACAAAGAATGCATTGCGGTATGTATCCCGATATATTGTCCAAAACAAAGGTGCTGAATTTCAGAAGAATTGTTGTCAGAATGATATCAAACTGGATAATATATATGGTCACACAGAATATAGATATTTTTTTTGCTTTTTTGTTAAACCTTCCATCTATTATGAATTTTAACTGATTCCAATTACAGGTGTATTACAGCTTGATGATTGTTATTAACTATTATCTGTTACAATGTTCAGTAATTGACAAAGTTAAAACACCTAGCGGATACATAAAAAATAAGCGTTTGAAAAATATTGCAACACAGCAACATTTCATTTCTGTATTGCGATGTCTGTGTATTGTGTGGTACAGCTTTTCAAAAATGCTGTGATAACAATACTAATGGTAAAAAACTTATTGAGGGAAGAGACGATACTCGTACAAATATCGATAGAAAGTATGTCAATTTAAGGAGTTCCTATCTAAAAATACTCACAGTTAAATCATTACCGTCATTCTAAATCATTTCCCTTCATTATGTCATATTTTTTAATCAACTCAACTACTGTATATAACTAAAATTTAAAACAAAATAGAAAAAAAGTAATTTTCCTTCATTCTGTTATTTTTTGTTATCAGCTCAACCACTGTTTATAGCTAAAATTAAAAAAGCAAAAAACTAGAAAAAAAATAGAAAAAAATAGAAAAAACGACAACAAAAAATAACAAAAATAGGAAACAAATAATTTTCTTTCGTTCTGTTATATTTTATTATCAGCTCAACCATTGTATATAACTAAAATTTAAAAAAAAAAAAAAAAAGGAAAAAAAGAAGAAAGGAAAAAACAACAACAAGAGGAAACAAACAATTGTCACTTATATGAGTTCTGTCTTATTAGACATTTTACCTAGGGACTGACTCATTGTGATTCATATTTCGAGCATAAGAAGGAAGTAAAATATTTTATTTTGCAAGAACATTCGATATACGCTATTAATGAAATAAAAAATTGCTGTCGTCATGAATTTTGAATAAAATCGTCGAAATCAAAGACCATGCTCCATGCTGGAAGGGCAAAGTGAGCAACAGAAAGCAATTCTTAAAATACATAGATAAAATGTCGATGATGAGTGGTGATTAACAGTTTCAAGTATATATATAAAATACATAGATAAAATGTCGATGATGAGTGGTGATTAACAGTTTCAAGTATATATATATAATCATAACTACACGTCACCTTCTGAAAAAAAAACTGACTTTCTGTCAGGTAAAAGTCTTCAGGGATAAATGGCTGATCTTTCAACAGGCGATGAAACGAGTGTAAAAAGAGGGTCAATCATATGTAGTAGATATTGAAGAGAACTTTAAATTGTTGGATATCAAGATTGCTAGAATACTGAAATGGATCTTTGTGCAACGGTTTGGTTTGGGTTGTGCTTAACGTCCTGAAGACCTTAAGGACGAGCAGGCTTTGGTAGTGGAGGAAACCAGAGTACCCGGAGAAACAAACACCAACCACCCAACCAACGGCTACCTGTCGGCTGCCTCTAGTAGGCCTTAAACCTGCGACCCAGTAGGTGGAACTAGTGATCGAAGATGATCAGACATCTGAACCATTCGACACTTTTCTTCAACGGCAAAGGAAAATAAGACCAAATACCAATCCAACGAGGTAAAACAGCAGTGTGAAACAGAATATGTTATATAAAACACCAGAATACGAAATATTCATATGCTCCAAGAAAAAACTTCCAACAGCATAAATTATGTTCGTGAAAATATTTTTAGAAAGGAAATGATTCATTTGTTTTTTGCATTCTTTATCCTCATAACATATACTGATTTGTCTTCAAAAGCAATGGTACACCTTTCTACTTGGCAATACAAATCTCATTCACAATATGTATGGATTTGAACAGTATTCAAAAACGTGTACAAGGAAGTATTTAGCAAATGGACTCCGAGTCTCTAGAGTATGTTGCTGTATTTAAAAGTCTGTTTATTTATGGTGTAAAGCATTGGTAACTCGATTGTAGGTTGAATAGGCATGGTTCACGATACTTACTTCAGAAATAACAAGGCATGCAAACACCACGTCCATAGAAATCGACGAGGAATCAACACTGGCATACATAGCGTCAATCTGCAATTATACAAATCTTTTGATTTTTGTTTTTTTTGTTACATGATATTTGAACGTCTATTACAATGTTCCTATGGGAACATCATAAATAAAACAAATCCAGTAAAATAAATATCAACACTCACAGTCGCTCTTGATCCACTCTTGATCAAAAGTGACTTTCGATACTTATATGTTTTTTAGGTTATTTTAGAAATAATCATACGGATGTCTTATCATCCAGGATTTATAGATTTAATGATGTCTCGCGACACTATGTAAATATGATGATTACTTAGCTACATACTGTCACATAATTGATGACGTAATAATTTAATTTGATAAGGATATTATGGACACTGTATTGATGACGCAATAATGTAACGTTTACCTCATTAATGGCATGCGCGTAGAACTGCCTGATACTCGTCTTGGCGTCTAAGTCCTTCTGTGCGGTCGATGTCGCATTGCTGTCGTTATACCAACTAGATAAACAGTCATCATATATATCATATTATGATATCTAATACAGCAGGTCAATCTCCCTCTAATGATTGTAAATAATCTAAAACAAACGATAAATCATGCACATCTCGACTTCAGTTGTTTCCCTTTATATAATTTATTACTCGTACATCTAATTTGCTTTTAAATTTCAGCGGTAGAAATTTCAATAGTCAAACACTATGCAAGTGTTCAGTGCTTGAAAGTATGGCGTATTGTTGGTCAGTTAACGACTTATGTTGAGGTCGATACGTTGTTAAATGAACCTGATAATGATATCATATTGACCAAGACAAAACTTTCTGTGTATCATGTCTTTAGATAATATATTAGATATCCAAATAGTTAGAATAAATAAATGGTTTTCGAAACGAAATATTCGGATCTATATTAAGAAACAAGTATATCGGTGAGCATGACACCTAGGATTAGCCAGACCATACGTAATATATTATTATTTGATATGTGTTTATGTAGGATAGAAATTCCAACCCAAGTGTACAGAATTCCGTCTTTTGGTATTGCAGAGTTATCTGCTCTTGTGAGCAGGTATTGATTGTTACGTCATTTGTTTGTGAGAGTAACGTCATAATATTTTAAGAAAACGACGTAATTTTCTCACACAAACTAATGACGTAATAATCAATACCTGCTCACAAGAGCAGATAACTCTGCAATAAGAAAGGACAGAATAGGGGACACAAAACCGATCTTATAACCACGGGATGGATGTTGCCATCGACCATATGATATAGTCATGTTCGTTCATCACTTTCAAGTTCATTTGTGCGAGGTGAGTAGCCCCCCCCCCATCTTGTCGCAAATTATTGACGCCCTAAATATTAAACCAATAAATATTTAAAGAGAGCATCACAGTTTTGCTTATGCTGAAAGTATAACTTCCTATAATACCTAACTTGACAACAAATGTTAAAAAATAGTTTCACTGGAAAAGAAATTCAGCAATTTTAGACATTACGACGACGCAAATTTGCCGAAGCATGACGTCATCTCATTGTCTTTACAACTGTGACGGCATGTCCATACACGAGTATAAGACTCTTTCATATATCTACTGGAGGTTGATAGAGAATTCCTCCCTCGGGGATCATAAATGGGGTAAAATCCCAATTTATGATCCCCTCGGGAGGAATTCTCTATCCACCTACCGTTTAAATGAGTATTGTTCTCTCATATCTACCATTAAAAAACAAATACAGCTGTACTTCACCTCTCAATGCCCACAGACGGTCGCCATCTTCCAGTTAAAACAAACAAAAAGTAGCAGGAGAAATTAATTCTTCATACCCTCAAACAGCAACTTCGTTTCAAGCATAAACAAAACAAATTTCCATGATAACTCTATGGTTTAGTTGTTATTCAACTTTCTATTTTCCATACGGCCATCTTTGACTCATCGCTACTTACTGTACATCTCATTTAGTGGGCATGGAAATATAGTTCCTAGTTGAAAATAGAATACAAATTGTGTTTTTGTTGTCAAATTTTTAATTCATGACTGATCATGTAATTAATTAATATAACTGAAATTATAGATACAATTAATAAATACAGAGCCGGGCGAATATTACATCTCCACCGGAGTTGCTCCCCTTAGTTTTTGTATTTTTACGCGATGTGATAAGCCCATGTAAGATATGGCCAGCGTTATCTTATATGACCGGATATGAGAGAAAAAAATATTTCACATGGCTTCCAGTCTTATTGTTTAAATCAATTTTATTGCAACAAAAGACAATTGGATTGGACAAAAGTTATTACAACTTACTTACGTCCTTTCCGTAACAGAAAATATATATACAAAATTTATTTGTCACGTAATAGCCTAATACAAATTTATATACATGTATGTATATATATATTTAAGATGTTAAAGATGGGTTACAGCAAAAGAGGTAATGATAGGATTAGGATTAGGACACCAACGTAGTTTTTACTTTTTTATAGTATAAACCATCAATATATATGTAGCAATTGAAAGAAAAATAATCCTAGATCAAAAGAAATTGAAATGATGACACTTCCATTGCATATTCGTCCATAACGTAAAATGTCAATCATGAACAAATTATCATAATAAATACAAAATACAAATCCGTGTTATCGATCTGTTGGTTGTGGACAAGATACATCCGGGGCCATTCGAGTCGGGCTTCGTGACATGCTACATGCCAGATGATGGTTTATGATTTAAACAATAATATGGACGCCCTGTAGGATGTTGTGGCGCTCCCCTTCCTCGCAAAGATCAGTGAGCAGGTACACAAAGGGGAAGAATTGGAGTTGTGTGGCGTAAGTTGGGGTGGGGAGGGGCAGGAGGGGATGGGGGTGGGGGGTGGAGTGGGTGTTGGAGTGGTTATCCACAGATGATGGGCAAACTAAAGTGCATCAAGAAACACCAATTTGAAGTGCAATCCCACTGAACCGTCAAAACGGTGGGAGGCACGATAGTCTAGTGGTATAGGACGCAGGGCTTGTGACCGAAGGGTTGCGGGTTCGAGTCACGTCACGGCACTGTGTTGTATCTTTGAACACGATACTTTACTCCGCTTGTTCCAGTCTACTCAGCTGAAAATGAGTACGTGCTAGAATTGTTGAATGCTAGCTGTGAACGCCGAAATGGCAGCACCGGCTGTATGCTTCCCAGGGATTTGAGAAAGATATTGGCTGATTGCAAAGGCCCTATAACCACGGAAAATAATTTGTGAACCGCTTTGAGACGACTTACGAAATAGGTTGTGATAAAGCGGTATATAAGAACCTCGAATTATTATTAT
>JAUMHH010000066.1:0-11620 GCA_032359455.1 Chlamys rubida
TCCTAATTCGGTCATCACTGCAAAGTTGACACTTTTCTTATGGACTCCAAGGATCCTTTTATACAATTTTAAACATAGTTTTTCCGATAACAGATTAGAGTATATATTATCCAGGTTGTTGACATCAAGTGATTTATTATGTATGGTATCATAGCATCCCCAAATCTCTGATCCACAATTGGGATTATGGTGTGATCAAAGACATGTAGGCTTGTTTTATGATATCTAAATTCTTTGATAAGAAATATTAAATTCATTCAAAAGCAATAGAAGGGGGGCTAACTTCATGGATTTTTAACTCATCAGAAACCATAGGCATTTTTTTGTAAAAGGGAATACAATATTTAAACCGAGACCCCTTTTCCATAACAGTATTTAACCAGTTAAAGCAGCATTTAGTCCTCCCCTCTCATTATATTTCCTAAGTTCCGGCCCAATCCCAATATGCGACATAAATTGTAGTATTAGATTCTATACACTTTCAGATCTATGCTAACGCCGTGATATAGCCTATCTACTATACTTTTTTGTGGCATTATTTCAGTTTATATCAACCGCCATGGCCAAGAAACAATAATTGAATACTTATTTTAATTAACACGGTTGAGAAAAAATGTAAGAATTTGAGAGAAAAATAAAGGCTTAATTTGTACGTCTCTGGTTCAAAATATTTCTTATCGACCTAAAAGTCTTTAATTTCTCTTTTTTTTTATCTTCATTCACATAGATCTATCAAATCCACCAACTTTCTTATATTGATTTTCTGTGATAATATTTATGATCACGAAATTAAATTAGTCTATCTAAGTCCGTGATATGATATAAAGAAATTCAAAATCTTACTCCCAATTTCAGTAAACTAAATCAACTATAAGATCGCGAAACTCATACAATTTTAACCTCTATGACCGCGCGAGCAAAACAACTTAAAACGTGTTTTTATATGTGGACAGTTCTCTCGTCCTGACAAGGTCACTTCTTTTACAATTTATTTTATTAAAGTGAATAATAAATATATTATTACAAGATAATTTCATCATTAAATAAGTTATCACAGACTTATGATAGCTCCGTGTTTAATATTGATCAGAGACGCATACTTTAAAATACGATGATGAGTGAGCACTCAAATGAAATTCAATGCATTCTTTTAAAATATAAATTTATTAATTCATCTTTGTATCGATTCCTTTGTAACGATTCTGTACTCCAAGTTTTAAATAGAAATAATACATTTGGATTCGTCTGCTATAACCGGATATTTTATGTGCGTATTTGCAGTTTAGTAAAGCCACAAATTATTCACAATTTTCGATGACGTAGTTCCCGGCCATGTGCGCGCTTCACACAAGGGTTCAAAATGGCAGAGCACATGGAGGTACTAGCGAAATCCGTTGACTCGGTATTCATGAACATGTCACATTTAAGACATAGCACGTTATTTTAATGTGCCAACTTGTTTATTATTGTTTGATGTATCTTTTTATATAATTATTGTGTTAGATCGTAGCGTATTTACTTGTATTTGACTTCTTTCGTGTTCAGCAAGCACTTCTCATTTATTTTGTGGATTTTCATCATTTCTTACAATTTCATTTCCTTTGTTAACAATGAAAGTAACAAATTCACTTTCCGCTATGATAATTCACGTTTTTATTTGAAGTTTTTAATATAAATCTAATTGAAAATCATAAGTATGCTAGCTTGAAATTTGACTCATTTTGTGAAGGAAGCACATGGGCCATGACAATGCATGGCATCTGAGCTTATCTACGCAATATTTTGTTCCATGGGTTTTATCGCTTTTCGCTATTCATTGTTGTGTTTATCTTGCTTAACATATTATTTTGTATATTATTTTGCTTTAAATAACTTACTATATTCATTTACGAAGAAATGTAAAGTAATTCATAAACAATTTTGTCGGTAATTTATGAATCTGTTGCATCCACGTGTTCTGGGTTAAAAAAATCATACTTCGGTATTAAGTGTTTGCTAATGCTTTTTTGACATAGTTCAAATTTCAAATTAACTTTATAAATGGCATTTGATAATGATCTGCCTGTAATTTGATCATCACCATCAAATCTAGTTCTTAGTATAGACCAAGTCCTGGTGTAACCCTATATAGGTACATAATTTTACTCAAAAACATTGTATTCATACTTAAATGTACGAAATATATAGGAAGGTAAAAATTGGTTCAGAGCTGAAAATATGGGTTATCTTCTTCAAAGCATGGTGGATACAACAAAGAGCTGTTGATCATTTAACAAATTATATTATAGCTTGGATAAAGATGGATAATAAATGCAGCATGGCACCATGCTCCTATAATTTCTTGCCATGCTGCTATCCTAGATCTTCTCTGCTATACATTCATAGTAAATCTAAAGTTACCATGCTGCTTTGATTTTACATAGAGTGCTGCTTTAACAGAAATATTGAAATACCATGCTTTCAAAACATTCTAGGGAGAACACGAGTATATATATTCAAAACCATAGAATTGAAAAGAAAGATGACAACTATTATGACAAATAATTTCCATCATGAATGTTATATATTGTTTTAACATATAAATACAATTGTGAAGACTGCCGGGGTTGGGGAGCCCCAGGGTCATCTTCTTTACAATTTAGTGTCCCTGTAGAAGATCTCGAAGACTCATTCTTTCTTTTTGAGTCTCTCATTCTATAATTAATATCTAATTTAGTTTGTCTAATCGAAATAAAAGGGAGAGATAATGATGGGCTGATGATCGATTATAATTGAAAAATCAATCGGTTTGCCCTTTAAATTTCCGATTATCGATTACAAATTCCATAATCGATATATTTGCTTCGTCGTTGAAATCAAAGTATTTAAATTAAATGTCTTCAGTACTAGTGTAAAGTATGCTTTTGAAAGTCATATATTCTTATGATTTATACTATATGAATGATAAAAATGCATAAAAGTTGCTTGATATCCATTCATTATAAAAGAACGAAACCTAATATATCATCACCATGTGGTGTAACCCTTGGATGGTTCTGTTTGTTTCTACGTATACATATTCCAGTACATAAGTAGCACTGTTCTCGGTAGCAATCTACCGATACAGTTTAACTTTGATCATTAGTTGTGTTGAAATTTATTTAGAATCACTACCGTACTAAGATATTGTGACTTGTCTCAGAAATAATTATATTCATTGCCATATAATTTGCATCTTGGGAGTTTTTATTGATGAAAATGTTTTTTTTTACTTGAAGACGACACCAGCAACCACTTCCACTCCCACCCCAACCACCACCACAGAGGATGTCCCTTCATGTAATGGTGACTCCGGCCCCAGACCAGCCGGAAAAGACAAAGATGATATGACATCAAAAGATTACTACTTTGATTCATATGGTCATTTTGGCATCCACGAGGTAATTCTGAGTTTGTTGAGGAAACTCGTTGAAAACGAAACTGTACATTTGTTTAATTTTAATATCGAGTACTAGTAAAAGTGAGTTCTCAATACATAAACTTATTGCGAAAAGAGCTCCAGACCAAATATACTGTGGTTAAAACAAACACATACAAGTTCAGAACAAAACATGCAGAATGTGAAATATATTGACTTTGATTTTTGTTTAAATGAGTCCTGGACTCGTATTTTTCTCTGTAGGTTTTGTCCACATTTTGAAAACTCGTGATGTCTAGGAGTAATTGAACTCGTCAACATTTTGAAAATTATGTTTAGGACACACCCGATAGAAATTAGAATCCTACAAAAATCATTGGTTGATCCTTTCTAATTCAGGAAATGCTCAAGGATGAGGTGCGGACACTGACCTACAGGAACGCCATGATACACAACAAGCACCTGTTTAAAGGGAAAGTCGTCCTAGATGTTGGATGTGGTACAGGAATCCTGTGTATGTTTGCTGCTAAGGCTGGTGCTGCCAGGGTCATCGGGGTATGTGTCTATTAAAAAGTAGCTGCTGCGTAAAACTTGCATATATTGGACAGGGAGATGCTTAGTGTTTTATTTAATAGTGTCAAACAAATGCTGTTAGTTTTTAAACCATGTCGGATAATGCAATTGTGATTTATCCGTTCAGGCATGCAACTATTCATCAAAAAAAATTAAAAGACGTTCTAATAATCCAGCACCCTTGTCGATGGAAAAGATATTTACTGGACCAAAATATTTGAAAATTTGCTCTCAGAAAGTCATGTTATAGATATTTTATGGTATAATGGTGTTACCTTCCGAATCTTGTAGCTTTCTTTTTATTGGTATCTCGGTGAAAAATGTCAGCAAGACAGTATTGCAAGTGTTTCAGCAAACCTGTTCAGTTGAAAGTACTCTTTTCCGGTTCAGTGCATTCGAGGATGCTAATAACGATAGTCAGTCATGATCAGCCAGTCTGATCTATAGGTTTCAGAAGCATCATTAAAATGAAGCTATAATGAACACTGTTGGTCTGGAAGCATTCATTTTGAAGGACGGGAGTTGAAGCAACTGGTTCAAAGGACTTGCTCCAGATAAGATTATTGTGACCATTGGAAAGTCACTAGCCATGGCCAGTAGCTAATCAACATCTGCTTAAGTACTGTTGCTTAATTAAAACAAAATCATCTGTTAACAATTTGATGCCTGTTAACAATTTGATGCCATTTTCATTTCAACAGATTGACTGTTCCAGTATCATAGACTACGCCCAGAAGATCACGGAAGTGAACAACTTTGATAAAAGTAAGAAATCATTCATAGGATATTTCACTCCTGATGTATGGTACAGGATGATAATACGTTATACCGTGATGATTAGACTATTTTATATCTTTAAGATTATTGAAAGGACCCTCTGAATATATGCCAACTGTTCTTGGGATTGTTTCCTAAGATGTTTCTTATAGTATAGAGTGGGACAGGGAGATGCTTAGTGTTTTGATTAAAAGTCAGTTGTCTGTAAAAGTACCTGCTATTCATGAACTTTGAGCAGGAGATTTTTTCAGAATTTTGATTGGTCAACATAATAGTATTCCACTGATTCTTTCAAGTCAACCACTTTATATTTAACCAGTTATGTTGGAAATGCTACGCTTTGTTGCAAGATCCGACTCTAACACTAGTCCTTTAGTCTGAGACCAGTAGATTTCAGCAACCTGATTTAGACTTGTTAACATTGTATCATCAGTGACTGAAGTATCCATCCATCGATTGACCATTGGCTATGTGAAAACTAGACAGTTTATGCAAAAGCGTTGAAACTATAGGATGGTGTCTACGCAAAAACTGAACAAGAATGATGGAGACATATTTTGTTTAAAAGAAAATCTAAATTTTAAATTTCATCAAATAACATAACACAATATAACCAATGAAGATAAGCTAGTTTTAGGGGCTAACTTGTGGTGGTGTTTATATTGATTGTTAGAATACCTAGTTAGGATATGAAAACAAATAATTTGTGTGTAATGTAGACACAAGTATATCTCCTTATTTATATTGTTGCATTATTTTGAAGATAGGATTGTTTAACAAAGGTCAAGGGGAGATACAAATATCTCTGACTTTGATGACACGGTGATCATTGTTTTTGTTGATACCCGGATCAAAGGGAGATAATTTAGTGTTTGTCCTATTTTATAGATGCGACACCGATCAAAGGGAGATAATTTAGTGTTTGTCCTAAGTTGTAGTCCAGACACTGACCAAAGGGAGATAATTTAGTGTGTGTCCTATTTTGTAGCTGTGACCTTGATCAAAGGAAAGGTGGAGGAGGTGACCCTGCCCGATGGTATTGAAAAAGTTGACATCATCATCAGCGAGTGGATGGGCTACTGTCTTTTCTACGAGTCCATGTTGAACACAGTGATATTTGCCCGTGACAAGTGGCTGGTAGGTCTTGGTTTATAAATTGGTTAGCAGTACATATTAAATTAAAAGTCCACAGGGGCTAAACAGAGGTGGTATAGAACAGTTCAAGTCATTGATACGGTCGGTACAACAACAGCCTATTACGATATTGTAAATCTGGAGATGGATAATGTTACGTACATCTTTCATATGTTACTTATGTACCTATAATCTATTATCAAGTTCAATTTGCACTCAATTACGAAGCAGAAGCCATGTAGGCTGCAAAGCAGTACATGTTTTTTTGAGTTTTGAAGTTTATCAATAGTGTAAGGTATCAGAATATCAATGTGGAAGATATATAGATAGTAGTCTCACATCATAAGTTATACCCGTTACTTAATATTTAATAACTGTCAATGTGAAAATTGATCAGTTAACTGGGTTCAATCTATCACTAGATCAAGAATTATTGTTTTATCGTTAAAATATTGTTCGAACTCCCGTCGATTTGAATCAACTGGAGATTTACCGTAATTACATTAAATAACATTTACCTTATGTTCCTTTTGACCATACTTCATGATGGAGTTCCGAGTCCTATGCTGAAAGATTGTCACAGATTTAGACTTAAGCTAAGAAATAATTTTGAATTTCTGGGTTGAAACTGTAGCCCTCTTAATATATATATATATATATGATGTGTTTCTTCCTCAGGCACCAGGTGGCCTGATCTTCCCTGACAGAGCCGTGCTGTACGTTTGTGCCATAGAGGACCGACAGTACAAGGATGAGAAGATCAACTGTAAGTCACCTATACTCTTATTTCAGCATTTTCACAAGAGCAGTGTACGAGTTGATATAAATCTTGGAACTTCACATTTGTAACAAATTTAATTTTCATGTCTTTTACGTTAAAACACTTAAATAATAATAACGTATTGTACTGATCATGATTTTTTGGTGAACAATATTTCTCAAAGTGGTATTTTGTACCATCAATATATTCAGAGATTGTTATTTTGAACTTCGTGTCTGCAGATAGAGTTAAGATATTTATACTTTATTGAAGTAGTTCCTTAATGCTAAGGACAAGAACTTTGATGTTTAAAGATGATCCCCTTGGAACTTCCTTTCTGATCCCTTGTTATTTTAAGTTTTGGGTAACACTACATCAATTGTCGGTGACTTTTAACTTTGTTCTTTACAGGGTGGGACTCGGTGTATGGCTTTGATATGAGTGTGATCCGTAAAGTGGCTATTTCGGAGCCCCTGGTGGACGTTGTCGACCCCAAACAGGTGATCACCAACTCCTGCCTAGTGAAGGAGGTGGACATCTATACTGTCACGGAAGCGGACCTCACCTTCAAGGCTCCATTCCACCTCCAATGTCGCCGCAACGACTATGTACACGCACTTGTCACCTTCTTCAACATGGAGTTCACAAAGTGTCACAAGAGAACAGGTTTCTCCACAGGTGAGTCTTGCTTGTAAACTGACCAGTGGTCAAACTATCCCAGGTCCCAGGTTAAGCTATTTGGTTGTTGGCTATATGTTCACTGTACTTGCCCTATGAAATACTTTCTGTTTGTCACTTCAACTAAACAATGGATACCTGTGATGGGTGGTTGAGTACATGAACAGATTTCATACACCATGGTAACAGTAATCTACTGTTCATTAATTAGTAAAACAGCAAAAATGTTTGTCCTTATCTGAAGAAGCTTTTCCTGTATTGTCAATAGAGATCTGGTTGACCATCTCCTTAATATCAACATCATCTTGAGTGGGCAGTGTTCACAATATAATGCAATCCCCATATGAAAAATATTGAAATATGTATGTCCTAAAATGTGTCATAACATTGCATGTTTACTTGAGATCCAAACTTTTTAAAAAGGATAGAGCTACCTCACAGTAGGGTAGACATGTCTGTTTGTACTATTGACCACTCAATGTACTAATCTGTTGTGGTATTTCCCTTTCCCAGCTCCCGAGGCCCCCTACACTCACTGGAAGCAGACTGTGTTTTACTTCGACCAGCTGGATCTGACGGTTAAGAAAGGAGAAGAAATCTTCGGCACCATTGCGTTGGAACCCAACAAAAAGAACACGGTAAGTTTACAGATTTAGGCTGTCTGTGTGTTTCACCTGACCCGATTCTCATTTGCTGTGTCCGATATTTGACTGTGAGAGAGAGGTTTGAGGAGGTAAAAACAACGCTACAAAAACAGTGTATTGACGTATGTATTCAAACAAGACAATAGTTAATTGAAACAGTTTTAGTGAAATGAAAAAAAAATGAATTTAATGATCTATGCAAGCCCTCCTAGATGAGGACAATGTTTTAAAGGGTTGAAATCAGGGTTGCTCATCTCTTGTAACTCCAAACAAAACATACAATTATATACCTCATTATATATTTGTATGAATTATTGAAATAAATATTTACTGTGTGAAAATTCTTACATTTTTGAATTCAAGGTTTCGTTATGTTCCATGTTGTGTTTTCACAGTCATTTAGTCAACCAAAAAAGTATTTACATATTTACAGTAACTTCCATCTATTCTATCTGTTTATGAAATGGATGCTGATCTTTGCAAAGTCAAGAAGTAGTTTCTGAACTCTTGTGCTGGTTTTAAAAATCTTCGTCATATCAAAATTGTTTCATTCAGTTCAACATGGGTAAACTTTCATTTACTCTCCTTTTCCACAGAGGGACCTGGACATAAAGATTGATGTGGATTTTAAGGGTGAATTATCCGAGATGAATGAGTCTATGTCGTACAGGATGAGGTAGGAAGGACCACGCTAGGAAGGACACAGCAACAGCTATTCCACCATTTTCACGGTCCACAGTTTTGTGGACTGTGTGGAGGTCTACAGACAGCATCCTCCCATTATCATTATTATGCGGAGGAGAGTGGCAGTGGTCTTGTAGAAGTCCCTGATTTATGCTACGTTTTGAACAAAACTGACTCTTATACACTTGATTTCACTAAATATAATATTGGCTAATGATTTCTGTTCGGATGAAGCTGAATAGATCTGCGCATTTGTATGATATGTACAGTGAAAACTGGAAAAAAATGTCATTATCCTAAATTTGAGATGTAATACTTCTACAGAAATGGCAACTAGATATACATGAGAGTAGAACAACTTCATATAGGAGAGGTTGACATTTTTAAAGGAAAAATACAGGGTTTGCCATTGTGTTTTCTTTTATTGCACTGGCAGTGAAAGTCTCGTGTCTGTTGCTAAAGGCTGGTGTAGTCTGGTTGGTTGTCTGCTTGTCGTCTGTGACATTGTTTTGTAGTCTGGAACACGTTATATTGTGTACCTACCAGGTACTGCCCTCTAGTGGATAATCTTGTCAAGTAAAGGAAGGGACATAACCATTGTCCATCTGCTGGGTGTCTTTAATATGGAAAACCTTAAAAATGAACAAAGATTTTTTTTTTTAACTTTTGTGACTTTCATGGAGATCCCTTTCTGCTGAGGAAGATGACAAATTTAATGTGTATTGGAGACATGATGGAGACATTTTCAGAGAAAAGGTGATGTAATGGAACATTTCAAATCTAGTTCAAACTTTAGTGGATGTGCCAAATTATCCTGGCTTCTTCACTGCCGAGTTGGTACATGGTGTTCATCAGGACTTGTTAGGAAGTGTTTATTAGCATTGGCGCTTCAGTGTACATTATGTATATTTTGTACATTGGTTTCGAGTCTAACGTGAATCATTTCCTCTCAAGTCTCCCACATCTAGTCATCTCTTGAAATATATTTTCTTCAAATTGCAAAATTTGATAAAATAGCATTGGTAGATGTCTGGATGTGTGATCTGCAGTTGTGTTTTATCCTTGTGTTCCGTGAAGCTTGTATGTGTGTGTGTTTGGTATAACGAATGTCCTGAAAATGTAGTGCATGCACGAGTGTTTTAGTATGATGTGATAAAGTATGATAGACACGGATGAGCCGGACTCATGGACTTCTCACAACTGCATTGAAATTATTGTTTTTCGAAAAATGTTTTGGAGTTCCCTTTGGATAACATGTATTTGGAAGGGAACTACGCAACCGTCTGAAGCATCCCTGCTGAAATGAACATCAGGGGTAATGCTACTTTCATGAGAGCATGTTAAAGCAGGTTATATATACTAATATATGCAAAGTGGAATTTCATTGGTCAGAACCCACCAATCTGTGATGCTGTAACATCTGCCATTTTGTAACCCTTTACAATACTGTGAAGGTGAAAGAGTTAAGCTAATAACTGTAAATGAAATAGAAAAAATTATTACAGATGTTTTAAAACTAGTGATTTTTGTTTTTTGTTGCATTTAAGATTTAACTATGTTAATAATCATCAAACATGATACTGATCTAATGAAATGCCAGGGTCAGTAAACAATTCACTCAATGACAGGATTTGTCTTTTTTTTGTGTGCGTTTCTTCACTACAATCGTTGAAATGCTTCTTAATCATGACCAAGTTTATATGACTGTGTGACATCATGCATAATTTGGAAATTAAATTGTTCTCGTGGAAATGATTGTAATTAGTATTGTTTTCACAAAGGAGGTTATAATTAGTTGGATATCTAAAAGGTAGGCAATAGCATTCAGGGGCGTAGCGTCCATAGAAAAAAAATCCGGGCTTGCACATGAAAAATCTGTGTATACCAAATGTCTAAACAATGACAACTTAACAATAACAAAAGATGACATCATGCAATCAAGATAATAATATAATTGTATTTAATCATTAACTAAATACGTATAATACTATAACATCCTTTACGGAATCCATGTATATTACTTCCAATCCAGTTTTTCCGGTGTTATGTTGTGGTCCGGTAAATTACAAATATCAATTTACGAAATGAAGAAAGCAGCTAATACTTCCAACGTCAAAATAGTAAAAACTACTATCATGGATTGTCTCTCTTGAACTCTTAGCCATAATGCTTTCTCTAGGATAGAATATCAAGTCTATCTTTTTCCTAAATAACTACCACCACCTATTTTCATTTTCTGATGGAGAGTTGGGTTGTACAAATTCTACTTCATATTAAAAAACACAAAATATCTGAAATAAAGCCACACGAGACTGAGTTGTCCCTTGAGAAACGCGTTTTTGAAAACCGCGCATGTGGAAAGTATATCATACATTTGTACGTTTTCCACTAAAGAAGCAGGTATGGTTTGCTTTACATATCTCAGCGCGCTCTTTTTAATTGAATCTGTCTTGAAAGAGTTACGTGCGTTGTTATAACTAGACTAGAACTGCAATATAGAAATACATTTTCATGATGAACAGGTGAAAATCAGGATATTTACGTTTACATTATACATATGTATAACGATATTAAAGCAACGAATATACAATCAATCACGCACACTTTTCACAAGTACTCTTATTTCGTGAAATATTTGTGAGACCATCTACTAGCCAGGTATCTTGAAAATTCAGTAAAGTGCATGTAACAGGAAAAGAAAAATGCAAGGGGCCAGATTGTAGGGATTCGAATCAGGGACCTCCGACCTCTAGACGTTCGCTCTACCGACTACGGTACCTGGTCGCCGGCGATCGACCCAGTCCAGTTCTACCACATGTACTTAAACATTATTTACGATGTATGAAGTGGATGCATTCTAACCCTTAAATAGAGGAAATAACGGGATGCAGTGCGCACCGAAGCTGGTGCAGAGTCCGGGGGAAATTGCAGATTTTACGTTCCGACTCTCTCCACACAAAAATTATTATGAAA